>JALPQI010004854.1:0-65593 GCA_025490895.1 Thaumatotibia leucotreta
GCCCATAATCGCCACGCTGGACAAGCGGATTGGCGATCGCAGTAATGTGTCCACTATGATGACGCTGCTGCCCATCATCAATCTTGTAAAATGGTCAGTGACACTTCAATCCCTTAATCGACTCTTACGACACCCGCTGGTGACAAATGTATTCTTACTGCCGTCACCACACGGCATAGTGACACACATACGTGATCAAAATTACCTTACTCTAGTGCCACTACAAGTTCTTACTCATGTGCCAGTCGCATCGAAGTACGATCATTTTCGACACAAGTGTTGTGTCGCCGGCATAAGAATACTTGCAATCATTTCGGTCACATATGCGTGTCACTGGCATAGGAGTTCTAATAAGAAAATTTCGATCGGTGTAGTATTAGGATTTAGTGAAACAGTACCTGGGCCGAACGTGTTAAACTAACTACGGTAGCTCAACGACCCAAAGAGGATCCTGGGGCCAAAACCACAAAACTTTACAAGCGTACAATTCTACAAAATTGACAACTTTTTGTTTGGAAATTTATACAATTTTGTAGAATTGTACGCTTGTAAAGTTTTGTGGGATAGGACTGACCTGCAACACGACAGAACGACCTATATAATGAGCCACTTCACGCCAATTGGATATGCTACTGAAGGTACAGTAGATTAATATATAACCTGAGTCTGCCTGCGACCACGGGTGTAACGTCATGCCCGAAACGTCAGGATATAATTAAACGTAAGTTTACGCGATTAAGACCCGTTTGTCTTTAAAATATGATATAACGCCTAATTTTGGTGGCATCATTTTTGCCGAAGTTTCTAAACGTATCAATGTTATACTTCGTCATTTGTTTAAGGTACCGTGCCTCCTTCAAATAACAAAGTAGCACATTGTAACGAATAGAAACTTCGGCAAAAATTATGCCACCAAAATTAGGCGGTTGAAACGCTCAGATATTCACCCTAATATGAAATCGATTCTATAGCGGGATAAAGGTGAGGTCATCCTTAACACGCTAGGCCCCGGTGACACAACATATGTGATCAGAAGAATCTTTTTCCTATGCTAATGATAGTAATGATACACATACTTGATCAATGTAACTTTATATCTCATATAGAGTTTCAGGCATCGTTACATCAGTTTGCCACCTATGCCATATTTTTTCTAGGCTCACGCTTCGCAGTTGGTTTAACATAATAATAACCATTTGTATGATCTAATTACCAAATTACTAATTTTCATCGGTATTCGGTAGCGTACATCAATCGCGTGGGTTACAAATTAATTTGTTTCCACATTTGCATGTTTTCACAATGAATTGTTGTTTTTGCATATTTTAACGATTACTGTCTCATGCGTTGTTGGTTATTGGTGATTTTGTCATGATTACCTGCTTATTGTTATTGGAAAATGTATCATTGGGAACCATAAAACAGAGTATAATAAATGAAAGAAAATTAGTTGATTGAGATATTAGAGTTACTGTATTGTAACTAAAGGAAACTGTTATGTATATTTATCAGGAATTCTAATATTTAATAATGGATTATAGATATTTTATTATGACATATAAAACATTATAACACAAAGGTTTTTTTTTTAGTTAAAACACTTACGTATTTTTATACGTATGTTATACTTTCCATTGCCATGAAAAAAGTATTTATTTTAAATAATCAATGAATAATTTAAAGAAACTAAATTGTGTTTTTTGTATTTGTAAATCATTGTAAAGTATAATAACACTTGTAAAGTGTTATTAATGTACAAAAAAAAAACTCTTCAAAAGTACTTAAAATGTTCCGTATTCTAGGTTTAATTTGCCATCGTATTCGTAATGGTGCTCCCACTTTGCAGGTACAAAAAGTTAATTATAACATTGTCTTTGTAATAATTTGTTCTATAAACTTAATAACAAAATTATAACAGAAGTAACTTCCAATGTGGCTGTGGGAACACCATAAATGATTCCCTAATTACTACATGTTAATGATATTTAAATAAAATAATCAACCAATATAATTTCGCTCCACAGGGTTACTGCATTAGCATGGTGTGGCGCTGCTACAAGTACCTGACAATGCGCGCCCACGCACTCCAAAGCCTCACCCCCTTCGTGATCTCTGGGGAGACCCTCGCGGCCCCGCCGTACACCGCGCCTCCACCGCAGCCTGACTACTCCAGCCTGTTGCCTGACTATGAAGAGGCCGTCAAACAGACTCCACCGCCTTCTTACCGCGCTGCGACGCTCATGGCCCATGCTGACCCTGCTGTAACCACGGTTAGTACAACTAGAATGACTGTCTCACGCTTTGTTATAGGAGAAACATCTCATTCCTTCATAAACAGCTCCTCCACCGCCTGACTATGAAGAGGCTGTTAAACAGACGCCACCGCCTTCTTACCGCGCCGCGACGCTCATGGCCCATGCTGATCCTGCTGTAACCACGGTTAGTACAACTAGAATGACAGACTAACGCTTTGTTATAGGAGAAACATCGCATTCCTTCATAAGCAGCTCCTCCACCGCCTGACTATGAAGAGGCTGTTAAACAGACGCCACCGCCTTCTTACCGCGCTGCGACGCTCATGGCCCATGCTGACCCTGCTGTAACCACGGTTAGTACAACTAGAATGACAGTCTCACGCTTTGTTATAGGAGAAACATCCCATTCTTTCAGAAACAGCTCCTCCGCCGTCTGACTATGAAGAGGCCGTTAAAAAGACGACACCGCCTTCTTACCGCGCTGCGACGCTCATGGCTCATGCTGACCCTGCTGTAACCACGGTTAGTACAACTAGAATGATTGTCTCACGCTTTGTTATAGGAGAAACATCCCATTCCTTCATAAACAGCTCCTCCACCTCCTGACTATGAAGAGGCTGGTAAACAGACGCTACCACCTTCTTACCGCGCTACAATGCTCATGGCTCATGCTGACCCTGCTGTAACCACGGTTAGTACACCTAGAATGACAGTCTCACGCTTTGTTATAGGAGAAACATCGCATTCCTTCATAAACAGCTCCTCCACCTCCTGACTATGAAGAAGCTGTTAAACAGACGCCACCACCTTCTTACCGCGCTGCGACGCTCATGGCCCATGCTGACCCTGCTGTAACCACGGTTAGTATGACTATAACTACAGTCTCGCCCTTTGTAATACTAGAAGAGACCCTCAACACCCCTCCACTGCAGCCTGACTACTTCCACCCTTAAAGTATACTAGATATACAGTTCGAGTTTCAATCAAATGAAATCACTTTCCGGTTTTGATTTATGATATGACGATCGTGTTTGGCTGAGCTGCCATTCATTGAATTACCGTGTGACATATTAACAGTTCGTCTTGTGCAATCTTCGCGTAGCGGCGGGCTCAGTGCTCAATAATAGAGACCTACCCTTATTCATAAACGCCTTTTAACTTAACAAGCCGCTAAGTATTGTTTGTCCCTTTCAATCTTGTGGACATATTGATAAGATCGAAAGGGACAAACAATACTTAGCGGCTTGCTAAATTAGTAGCTGTTTATGAATAAGGAGGTTAGACTCTCCGAAAAATGTCGCTTCTAATTACTAACCCCCTTATTCATAAACATCTCCCAAGTTAGAATGCCGATATGAATCGTTTGTCCCTTTCGCACTTAAACACATTTATAAGGTCGCAAGGGACAAACTATACTTATTGACTTGCTAAGCTGGGAGACGTTTAAGAATATCCCTTATTCTTAAGGATATGCCACTACGAACAAATAAAACATGGAAGCCGCACGCCATACTAAATTGCCTTTTAAAAACGGTCCTGAATTTTACTTGACAAGTGTCACCCCCTCTTCAATGCATCACGGTAATGAATTTAAATGTCAACATATAAAAACTTAAACCGCCGTTTAAAAATAGTTGTGATTGGTTCAGCAAAGTTTTGATTGGCTATATTATATGAACATTTGTCAAAGATGTTGCGCCGAAATATGAGCGGTGTTAAGAATTAAGCGCTATGTCCTGCTCATCTTGGCACAATTGAACAATTGTTTTTGGGGGCATTTTTGAGCTCGCGTTAGACGTCCATGTTATATATGGTCGCAGATATGCCATCATTTATTCTGAAATTTTCGCCCACAGCCGCCGACCCCGCCCGGCGCGGTGCTACCGGGCGCACGCGCCGACACGGTGGTGATGCTGCCGCAGCAAGGCGCGCAGGCGCGCGTCTGAATCTCACCCTCGTAGCTCTTGAGACCTTGAGGCTCGTATTTGAAAGTATATCTGAATGCCAAGTTCCCAGGTACCTGTAATTTTTTTTTCTTACCGAAGATTCGTGATCCATATCTCTGTTCCTTCAAATGTGTCGCCTTTAGTATCGTTTGATAGCCAGATTAAGTAGCTGGCTGCCAAATGGGAAATATGATTTCCCGCCTGGTAGCCAGTTTTGCAATGGGAATAACTTTCTCATCTCGGAGCAGGATTTTGTAACTGATTACTGAACGTGGTTACAAATCAGTAATTGAAAAGTCCCATTTTGAACCCAGGTATTATATTTCCCTTTTCGAAGCTGATCTAAACCTACTGGGATTTTATTTCCATATCGAAACTGGTTACAAACCGGAACTAAAGGACACGTACCCCAAAGACAGTATCTAAAATAAAATTTGTTTAATAAATTATATTCAGAAAATATGCAAAGATACATTTGGAGAAACAGTCATTCGGTTTACTGCAGCCTGAAAATTAAACGATATCATTATAATCATCTACGGATGACTAACTTGTAGTACTGCAATTCATTATTATACATTTAGATGGGTCATATCTGCTTTAGTTGCTAATATCATTGACAAGCATGTTATCCGTTGAAATATATAACTAGTAACAAAATCACCCTAATGAAGTCTCAAGAGCTATCGCAATGCAGTTAATAAAATAGTTATTACCAAATCTGGTTTCAAGGGATAACAAAGGCAATCAGTTATTTATACGACTATTTTATACCTTATGACAGACCCATAAGGTGCATTATTGTGTGTTAAATTGAATTAGTAATTTTCTATTTTCATTTAACTTTTAATTAAAGCCATTGCACAGGATTTTGCACTTAGTGCTGTGCAGCCACAGTAAACACCAGTAAACCTTCAACATCGGTTCCATGTCAGTACAGTCGAAGACAAAATAAGGGGTATACAAAAACGTTCAAAAATATGTACCAGTGCACTCTAATTCTGTGTAATAAGAACGTCGTAACATATTTATGAACGGATTCTTTCGATACTTATTTTTGCACTTGACTGTACAACAAAATCCGTGTGTAATGGCTTTTCGTTTTGTAGTTTAGATCTTGTAAGCTGACTTCATCGTTGACATGCTAGAATTTGACAATGTTTCCTGAATATGAAAATAATTTCTCTATAGTAAAGTACCTAAAGTACATCCTATACTCATAAAGCATACCTTACTGTTTTATCTGATTTCGTGTGCTGTCCGATGTTTTCATTTTATAAGTCTGCTTTTCAATCTATTTCTAACTTAATGTAAACTTACCTATTTAAAATATTAATAAAGTATTTAGAAATGGGGGTTGATCTTTTTATTTTATTCTCGATTTACATTTATCTCTTATCAAATATTTTAGTTCAAACAATTTATTTGAACCGTTTTCTACTCTAATTATATTTTCTCTTCCATTGACGAAAAAATTAAATTAAATACTTCTAGGCTTATGGATTTTCCTAAATTAATATATCAAATTAATATAGTGCCATTCAGTTGTGTTTTAAAATTTTATTTTTCTATTGAACCTCATTTTAGATGTATATTCCCTTCACTTAGATAACTTGTCTAAATGCTAAAATAATTGTAGTTGACTTAAAAAACGAAAAAAAAGTGCTATATTGTACCTATTGATATGTTGTTACTGAAGTTTTTCTGAGTCAGTGAAAAAAGCAACGAAAGCTCTCCGAATGCATTTTACTATCACATTCCTCTCTTGATAAGTGTATGTGCGTGAGGGACAGGTAAATATTGTCAATTACTACCTAAGGATATCGAAATATAATAAACACGAAAGAAACTCGTGACTAAGAGCCTGACCTAGTTCTTCAGTTACACGCTTGAAACTGCGGTCTTCACACAAACATTGATTGGTTACTTAAAGGCATTTTACATTCTATAACAGCGTCAACCTTGCCTCAAAACTTTTGTTAGGTGCTGACGATAAATACAGTGATGCATGACGTTAATTTTACTTAGACCAATGAATCTTAGCTCAAATTGATTGCTTGATTGGAAAGTAATATGTGAATTGAATATTTGATTTTTCTTAAAACAATAATCTCTAATATCAGGCGGTTATTTACAAATCATTAGTCTAACTTTCTTATGTGAATGCAAGCAGGGTTACGTAATTTAAGGCAAGACTTCTTAATTATTATATTTCGATGTCCTACGGCATAACACCGTCCATTTTCATTGTCACTGCTGCAAAGGGCTCCAACTATACTAATCAAATGACAATGTAATAATATGTATAGGCGTGTTATGTACCATGTCGATGTTCCTAAGTAGATACATAGACGTATTAGCGCCTAGTAGGGGTACTATTTAAAATTAGTAATAAACAACTGTCAGGGTTATTCCCAGTTACCGCTGTTACATAATCATACAGTCTATAGAATTTTATTGAAATACAGTTCATGACTGAGGGGACGTGATTACTGAGAATAACTCAACTGTCTTACCCCCTTATTCATAGACGTCTCCTAACTTAGCAAGCCGATAAGTATTGTTTGTCTCTTTCGGTCTAATAGACATGTTGATAAGACTGAAAGGAAGGAACAACTTATCGGCTTATGAATAAGGGGAATAGTAATTACCTAGCTATTTGCCAAGTCCCAGTGCTGTCGTGCCTTATGTCGTTGTTACAATTAGCTTGGCCATGATCCATTGTGTTATGTCCTTATACAATGTTAAATAGTCACGTGGGCAGGGTATTTAGAATCACCTGTTTCCTTTATACCACTTAAGCACTTTTTATAACTGACGAGGAAATGACGCCATTACTACTTTTTTGATAGAGGCACTACATGGTCTTACCTTGCTGTAATTGTCATATAAGGAGCAGAGACTGGGCCGGATTGTATTGCTTTGAACCACTGGTTCGCTGAGTTACGTAGACTACCTGTGGTAAGGTATCGTAAGTAGTTTCACAATGGCCTAAAGTGTACAAAAGAACGAAATTTCATTAAGAATTATATTTTTCTGTGTGTACTTATTTTACTTGCGTAGGGCCATCACATTACCTATATAAAAAGATGACGAACCCTATAATTAAAAAAATAATAATTAGAAGTGTCTAAAATATGAACATTGCAATGATAAGACGAGTTATGCAAAACACGTTTGCGTGAATTTGACAATTGACACAGAAAAGAAGAATAACGTAGAAGTTAGTAGGTAAGGATGGTATCATGGTGTATAGATTGTCAAACAATTTAGTGCCGTCTAGTTCAGGTGTCAAAAATATGTAAACACTCATGTCTTATTGTTCACATTTGTCTATGCTCTAAGAAATTTTATTTTTGTTAGCTAAAAATACTTATGGCTTATGATGTATGTAGTGTGATGAATTATTTAAATTAAGTATCGATATTTTCGAAATTCGTGTAAAGTCATTATTGAATTAAATTGGTGTGCAATGCTATGTACTAAATTATTCACGGTATGTGTAAATCATAAATAAATATAGGAAAAATAAGAAAGCGTCTTTTATTTATTCAATACTCCTACCCCCAACTAGACATGTAAAATTTTGGAGACTATCATAAACCCCTTTTTCTACTCCAGTCCAGCACTTCTACCTGTCAATTGAATAATTGACAGGGATTTAAGAAATACCTATTAATTTAATCGTTCTCTTATAGATTTTCATACAGTGTTATAACACTGTTGTCTTTATTTTGTTTGTCATTATTTCTAATTGAGACAAACGACCACAACGTTTTGCCACCACTGAAAATAAATTCATTGTAATTCAATCTAAATTTAATTAATATTGTTCAGTAGTCATAAAACAAGTATTTTATACAACAGTTGATTAAGTAATGGGTAAATTCTTGGGTCTAAGTATTATTATAATCTGTAGGCTTCTGATGATACCGAGTCTAATCCATTGTCGTTGCCGTCACGTTTCAACAAGTATGCAAGTGCGAAAGTGATGCGTAGCACGATAAATGGATAAAACGAGACCATCATAAGCCACGTGATGACGTCTCGTTTAGGAACAACCCCTCTTGATTTCAAGAAACCCTTATGCAGGGTGTCCCATAAATAATGGATCACCCTGACACCCGAGGTAGGTCGACCCAAGAGGTTACCTAACCAACATAACATGGCCTTAGTGAAAGTTGAACGGTTTTCGAGATATTCGGGTGTCAGGGTGATCCATTATTTATGGGACACCCTGTATATCACTGTTGTATAAACTACCATTTGTCGATTTCACAGAGCGGCACTTTATCAACCTGAAACATAGTCTTAACATGAAACAAATACCTATAGGTACATTTTGAATTTTTATGAACGCAATTAGGTACAAGATCGTGATGATTATACACTTAGACTGCTATTTATCATGAAGAAAGGACCTTCGACTAGTTTGCTGCAATTATGTTAACTCATAATAAGTGTCTGGATGCTTTTTTAGTTTGCCCGGCACGGTAAAGGTTAGACAGATACCTTTGCGTAAAGTTATCATCGTTGAAAGGTCGAGATAATGAACATTTACAAACATTCCCTCGCACATGCGCGTGGTATCGAAGCGCGGAGGGTCGAGATTCGCCCGTGCATCGTCCAGAGTGCAGCGCGGCTCGGGCAGGCGGAGACGCGGCGCCGCGTGCCGGCTCTATTTATATATTGACGCGCCCCGCGCCCCTCACGCATGCGCAATGCGCACCTGAAAACGTCGAAAGTGAAAATTGCACATAATGGTACGACGTATCGGTGCACTGCGTTCGCAGGACTAACACACTGTCCTGAGTTCCCCAAATCACCCGGCACCGGCGGCTTCTAGCGAGCCGCTAGGATGGCCGTTGAGCGCACGCCGACACCCGGCACTGCGGCAGTTCTGCGTCACATAACAGCTGTGCCGGCGCGCTCGTGACGTCTCGTGCTCGAGCCGGCGCGATGGCGTCCACGATGCAGCTGGAGTTCACCCAGGCGATGACGGATTTCAAGACGATGTTCCCGGACATGGATGACGACGTGATCGAGGCGGTGTTGCGCGCGAATCAGGGCGCCGTGGACGCAACCATCGATCAGCTGTTAGCCATGAGTACTGACAACCAGAACGAGCGGCTCAGGCTGGAGATGGAGAGGGTAGAAGGCGCGAGTCCGCGCAGGCCGCGCCGCACGTCGCGCCCGCAGCGCAACGGCGAAGACAACGACACCACGGCTCTCGTGTAAGTTACAACAACAAACCATATCATAATATGTCGGTATCTATTCCAGTTACCTGCACATCAGACACGAGAAGTGCTCAATGAAGTTTACTGCGCAATTAGAGGTCCCTGGTAAGTTAAATCGTAACTCAACACGACCCTTGACATGGGCACCTAGGTAGGTATGTGGAATCGAAGTAGGTAAGTTTTTACTGCGTAGTAGGTTAAATCCAGATTTCCGCTGAACTGTGCATTTATAGTGCATAATTAACTACACAGTTATTGAAAACGCGCAGATATAGAATACAAGATTAGGAACTTTCCGTAGGTACTCTGCATAATATGTAAGTAGGTAGGTATCTACGTAATAAAGCGTCGAATTTATGTTCGTTACGATCAAATTAAAATGTAATTATAGCTATAAATACATAAAATATAAACCAGAGGCATATTTCTCCAACGCTTATTACTTGTAAATCTTGTAATACAAGGGGAAGTCATTGTCATTACTGTCATTAGGTACCTAATTAAAAGTGTAAAAAAAGAGTATCACTTTTGTTAAGTACGAGCTTTTGAGAAACGGGCCCCAGATATTAAGCTCAATTTCACATGAATGTGTAAGTGTGTAACTATGACCCCTTAATTTCTAAGGGGCTGACTAATATAATACATTATGTAAGTGAATATGATATAATATCAATCCAAGAAGACAGAAACAGCAATAAACGTACAGCTTGAATGCAACAAGTTAGCATGACAAGCAGAATCATTCGTTCAAAGCATCCATCTTCATTATTCACCTCCTAGGTGGATTGGTAGGGTAGATAAGTTAAGTACTTACGTTGGATAAACAGTGCGCGTACCATGAGTTAGCGCCGTGAGTTTACCGCACACTTACTCGGTCTGTCTTGGTCGCACCAATACGCGAGTATGAACGAGAAGGACAGGAAGTAAGTATACGTGCGTTAAACTCACAGTTGGAGCGAACATCTCAGGAGATACTTACCTTCTTTTGATTTAGGTAGGTAAACATTTATTAAAATGTTTTTATGACCGGCTTAAATAACGAGAATTGAAGAAAAAGTTCTTATTTTCGAGCTACGGAATTTAAAAATCCGCCTAAACTGACTCTACTGGCTTGCCGTGTAAAGCTGGTAGAGAAAGGTTGGTGCTTTCAGTATAACGAGGCTAAGTAAATATTTCAAATAAAGGAGGCTTTGATACTTGAAGGAGAGAATACCTACAGCATTTTATCTCAACGAGGTTTTACCGTATCGAGGGTCCACTGCCACTGACTTGGCCAGGTAGAAATACTAGTAACCTACACACCCTCTCTGAATCGCCATCAACAATTGCAACATTTTCAACTAACGAACTTACAAGGGTGGCAAATTTATCAATGTAACTTTAATTTGAAACGGTATTTCGGTATTCGATCGGTATTCTCACTATTTCTTGGGCAACGCAAAGATCTAGGTGCGAAACTTTTCATTGTTGCAGATACCAAAATAAACCAGAATTGCAATTTATGTACCACCTAAATCAAGTTAATCGCACTGAACTAATCGCAAAACAATACACTAAATCATTAACTAGTTACCGACATTCTGATTGTTATCGTTCAACATCAAGACATTGTTTTAGATGTCTAACAATCTGTGCTAGGATATAAACGGAAACTAGAAACAAAGCAAAGCGCCATGCGAATTGTTGGCAAGCCAAACCGGGGAGTCATGCTCTGAGTCAGCCCGACATGATATAGTACACACCCACAGTGGATTTCTACTAGGGACTTGTAATTAAACAATCATATCTCGAATTGCATTCCTTATCGTTTCATTACCATATTTATTCGACGATTGGACTGCCTGCTCTTACTGATAGACTTGACCTCTTAGCAAAGTTCATAACGGCTTGTGTGTGTGTATTATTTTCTTAATCGTAGCATAGGTGAGTAGGTAGTTATTAAGTAAGAAATAAGAGAATGTGGAGCTGCCCGCAAATAATGGACCCAAGTGCCATATAGTTAGGTATGCCTGTAACAATTTATTGAAGCAGGAAGCAGCTCTCTCGCTGTACCAAAATCTCTAATACATATAAACGATTCGAATAGGACATGAAAGCAAGTACACCAACTTACTGCGAGTAGGAACTAGGAATAGGCAGTGGATCACATATTCGAAAAATTCGGATTACATTGGGACAAATTAACGTAAATAAACATAAAGCCTTTTTCCCCAGAAAGAGGGTTCTGAAGCTGAACAAGCGGGTTCGTGTTCTTCATGAATTTGGTATATGGTACATCGCATTTAATCTTATTACTAGGGAGCTCCCAACAGTCCCAACTCGCGACTGCTCTGAGCTTTAGCGTGGGGCGTGGGAGAGAGGAACCGTCTTACTTTAGGGACTTTTTGTGATTCTAGTGATGTCTATAATTTTATGGTTGGTGTTGTTACATTTACATAGTTACACGTATTAACTAACATTCTTTCTTGTTGGCTTCAACTCCCAATTATTTTTTAGAGACATCGACGACGACTCAGTACCGCTGGCAGTACGAAGGAAATGGGTGCCACGAATGCTTGGACCGCTACCGCCCATGTTCCTCCGCATACCACCTGGCACCGACGCCCGGATAGACCTGAGTTTGGACATGGACGACGACCGCATCGCCACGTTCCTGCAGAATGAGGAGTTTATGGCGGAGCTCCGGTGGAATCAGGAGTTTATGGCAGCGTTGGACAGCGAACAGGGGAAAACGAAGGGCGATGATGAGGCGGATTTTAAGGAGCGGCTCAAGAATATGGGGAAATGTGAGTGCAAGCCATTTTGCTTTTGCTTTCAGTTGGTGAAGTTTTCATTAAAAAAACTGGCCAAAAGCATGTCGGGCCATGCTCAGTGTAGGGTTCGGTAGTTATTCAAAAACGGCTAGCCCGATTATGTTCGAAATAGTTTTATTTTAAACTTTTGTATAAATAAGCCCAATTCATGATTTTTTTCATAATTTTTTGGATCCTAGGAAAAAAGGGCTTTCGCCAAATATCCGGAATTTTCATATAAATGTTCTGGTTTAACAAATTTCGAGATGGCAGCCTTTGATGGCAGCCCTATCTGCTGGCAACTGTAGCCGTACCATCAGTTGGAAAGTAACCTAACTTAATGTATCCTTTACGTAAGGTTTTACTCGATACATAATGCATTAACTATATCACGCTACGAATCGTATCCAATATTTGCAAAGTCATGGTACGGCTACGGTATATTTTATCAATATTCCGATGTTCACAGTATCGCGCAAGAAGTTCGCACAACTGTCACGCATGTTCTCCCGCGGCGCAGGCGCGTCCCGGCGCTCGGGCGGCGCGCGCGCGCCCCCGCGCGGCCCGCCCGACAGCCTACTGCTGCAAGAGGAGCACAGCGATGATGAAGACCACCATCGCTCACACAAGGTTTAATTGCATTCGACATATGTATGGTTAAAATTTTAGGGCTAGTTTAGTCTTATTCGGTCAGCGTTGTAAACTGTAGCGATGCCATGCGAGTGATAGAGTCTTACCAGCATAACTTTGCACAAGCATTTTTTCGATATTCTTTACATGGCTATCAATTAACGTGTCATTGTCAAATTGTAATTTTTTTATTTACCGCATTTTTCTTGTGCAAAGTTTGTTGGTCACTCTGGTCAGAGTCTACGGTTTGTACATACATAATATCTAAGAAGATTAGTCATGTTGCAGCCGCATACTGTAGTAATTGTACCATCTGCAAAAAACCTCAATACTTTGTTTTTCCGAACTAATTAAAATTTGAACAATTAGTACACAAAAACAAGAAATTTGGCTCGTTAATCGGTATGCATGCATCGTAATCGTTTACATTGCCGTTTAAATACTAAGAATAAGACTAAAATGGCCTAAAAATGCCACAAGTGCTCATGAGTCTTGTTTAAATAAGGAACCATGTCGGTGACCCTCTATTTGAAATTTGAGAAAGACGAAACTAAGACTTGATATGCGTATTACTTTTCCCCTACTGTAGTCTATTCACAGTAGGTATTTAACATAGAGGTCTCTAGTGGTCTCTAGTGTAAATATCAGCAGGTGTACACATACTATTCTTCTGACTCTATCGTGCAATTTTCAATGACAAATTTCCACTTATACCTATCGGTTGCTTTGTGGAAATCGTTGTTCAATGAGGTCTATTTGTGCCGATATCTGGCCTCAATTCCCTTCTTTTTGGACATTTCATCACTATGGGAATTTAGATAGTCAATGCTACAGAATAGGTATAAAAAATGATTATATCACAAATGCATTAATTAAATCTCAAGTGAAAAGTGTAGGTAATTAATTAAGCAAGTACCTATACTCTAGTCTTTTTAAGACACTACAGTGTTGCTATCTGTGAGGTACCTATACAGAATACAGATGTGTCTTATTTTATAAAATATTCTATAGAGATGGCAATTGTAAGCGTGCATCAAGTGCTAGTCTAGTAGGTACGTAATTCTACGTATCACTAAGGGTAAAGACAAGACTGTACTCTGTTAGATAGAGTTGGATACGATTGTTATTTGTAAACGGTAAAAGAAACTATTAACGACGATACGGGGAACGGCTGCATAGCACTCCCCAAAGAAAGGCTGATAAGGAAATTTTGTATAAAATTATTCACATAATAGTAACATGATGTAAATAACTGTTGTAATAGTCGACTTGATAAGTAGATTGCTCTATCTTTTACGTCTTCGAATTTAGATGCCGTTAGCAGATTCTTGTTAGGATCAATTTCTAGTTGCCTATCTTGGTGATCGCCCGGTTTGCCTAAGGCACATAACACACGGAACAATATTGGCACCGTGATCTACAGCATTTTGCGTGATCTGGTGATTCAAAATTTATCAAGCTCATCGTAGCACGCGACTAATGAATTGAATAGGTTGTGCGCTTAACGCACATCGTGGTCCGACATAAAGTTTTGGAGATAGCAATTGACCAACTGCTGTGTGGTTTGATCTGCGATCATGCACACAAGTTACTAGTACTTAACTAGCTTATTTTTATTTTGTTAATATACGTATATAGTCACCTGCTTTGAATCACGGAATAAAGAGACCGCAACCTCCATATTTGCTAATGAATGCAAAATTACGACGGCCGCAGCTGCCCCCAGTACCTAACAACCGCGATACCGAACGCAACGGCGGACCGTGTGTTCTGCGCCTAACTACAAATTGCAACGTCGAAATATGCATCGACTATTATCCCGGCTTATGCCCGCTCGGGTCGCCGCAAGAGTATAGGGTTTCGTTCCTAATCTACTAATGACTTATTTCAGAATATTAGTTATTTCGCAGCAGCTTAGAAAATTACGAGGCTACACAAATGAAGCCACTTATGTGGTACTTTTCTAGACTCTAATCGAAATCACTTTAAATAGTAGGTATTGTAGTACCTAACACTTGTTTTATAACGTAGTTGTGTGTTGCTAGTCTTTGTTCCAAAGGTTTTATAATGTTTTGTTTAGATGGTTAAGTTTGGAAACTAGGCATTCTGCCTTCTGTCAGTAATAAGTACCTAGACACTTTCTCCTTCCACAACCCACATCATAAAATACAGTATGACAGTGATCAAAAGTAATATTTAAGATTGAGCGTCACAGAAATTGCATTAAATACATTGTATAGTTAGGTACTTAAATTTTATAAGAAGCTTCTTCGTAGTCTTTTCCGCGTTTGGGAAGAAAATAAAATAAATGCTATAAACGTGTGAGGACGAGCAGCCAAGCGTGGCTTTTTTCGCTTAGCTGAGTAGTGGCCTCGGCGATCCAGTATAGGCACCTACGTAACATGACAAATTCTTTGACCCCGAGATATAGTAACATCCATGGTTACCGAAGATCAGCCTTATATTGGTTCGTCGGAGGCTAATACTCGAATTACTCGATACGCCACGCGAACAAAGCGGAGGCCTTTGGCCCTGGCAGACACTGTGAGCTAGGGAAGTTAAAATGTTACGCAATTGAAATAAAACGTTATTTCTATAATAAATTGTTATTATTTATTTGTTCCACAACCTCCACGCCCATTCCGTATACATCTCGCGTAGAAATGCAGAGTTGATTAAATTAACTACACGGGACTTTATCGCATCGTGTACAGTATTTTTTATGAACAATTATATTTCATAAAAAAATCTATAAGCACACTGATATATGATTTCAAATAAATTATTAATATGTTTACAGGTTAAGTGAACTCCATTGTAATATGGAATTGCATTGGGAATTCTCTGATTATTTCATTGAATCCAAAAAATATGCAATTTTATTGTGAGATAACTCCGTGGATATAAAAATAGCAAGTCATGCACAAGCACATTTATTGATACATATTTTGGTGTTTTATTGTTACTAAAAATTTTCCTGCTTAAATCGAAGGACTACCTATTCTTTTTTTTTATTTAGGAAATTTTCATTATATCTGATGTTAAAAACAATTTTACTTCTGTTGTAAATATTGAAAAACTCTGTATTTTCTATGAAAAAAAAAATACATTTGTTCCGTATTCCTTGACCGCGTGTGTATACATGTTTACCTATTTACTCAGGTTTATACCTCTAGGCCCCCATGAGGTATCTGATGGTCGCAGAACTCGCAGAGGATTATGATCCCGGAGGAAACTGACATTGTGCCTTCAAGGTTCTTCAACCTTCAGTAAATTAAATTCGTGTTGCTAATAAGTTTATTCGAACAAAAAGGTTTACATCTTATATAGGTACATCATATCATTTACATGTGAACAGATTTTATCCAAAACTTGTTACGCTGGTACTTAAAATAGGTATAGACCTGTGCTATAAGTACCAGCTACCTTCCATTTATACACGCTTAAGCGTCTCTTCATGCAAACAAAAGTTTTAAAACTATTACAATACAAAAAAAATTATAAACTAAAAATGACCGGTAATAAAATTGATATATATTAGATGAAAATTTTAAAAGAAACTCCAAACAAGGATGACAGTGCAATGATGTGTGTGTGTGTGTATGCGTGTGTGTGAGCGCATGTGTGAGTGTGTGTGTATGTGTGTGATTGTATGAGTGAGTTTTAGTGTCCTATTAAGATACAGGATGCAAAAGATTTTCAGTCTCGATATAATTTTTGTCAAGTAACCATTTTATCAAAGTCTTTTTGCAACTATATTTATTGAGTTTAATAATATCCAATCTCGTATTTAGCTGGTTATATAGGAAGCTACCCAAAAAATAATAAAATTTATTACTAAATGCAGTTCGGCATATAGCTTGTCGTGGTACAATAACTTTTCGCCTACCCCTGTGAGTTCTATGAATACTTGTCCCGACAGCGGAAAAGCATTCTGCATGTTTTTTCAGAACTATTTTTAATATAAACAACTGCCGGACTGTGAGGACCTCGCACGATTTGTATAAGTCAACAGTGGGGTAACGAAACGGTTTACAATGTGCAACCTTTAGTAGGGCTCTTTGAGCACGTTCCAACTGAATTAGATGGCTTTTGGCAACACCACCCCACGATTGTATACAGTATTCTATCAATGACTGTGCTAAGGCAAAGTAAACCATTCTTACAACTTTCGCGCTAGCAACATGACGTAGATGCTTAAAGATGAACATCAGCTAATTGATTATAATACTCTATATCATCATCTGAATTGGACAAGCCATCGCCTGAAATCAAATTACAGAGCATAGCTACCTGTCATTTGTCCAATACCCTACATCGAAATGGCGTATCGTGTATTGTTTATAAACAGAAAATTAATTTTCCAATATATAGCGATTACACAGCTGAGTGAATGAGGTTACACATGAGAGTAATAGCGAAGAGAGCTCGTCAATGGAAGCGACGGAGCGGAACGGGAAAGTCGAGCGATGTGCGCGATATAAGATATGAGCACTACATCAAGTACAAGACAACATGATTAACACTTCGTCGGCTATTTGTGTAATGGTAATGCATTTGTTCCGATTAATTTTATATTATACATAACTTAATCGTACGACGCGTTACACTGTAACGTATTTTAGTCGCGCTTGGCAGCCGAGCGGTGGCCGTAGGTGGTATGCCAGTATGTCGCCGCGAGATAGATTTTCCATCTTTTACCAACTATATGAATAAAAGAGGGATGGATAGTCTATCTTGCGGCGACATATTGTCGCACTGATCCTGTGCTAAGCCTACCTTACCATTTAAGGTCTCTGCCCACTAGACCGTACCATACCATGACCGTAGCATAAACGTATCAGACAAAAAACTATTCTTTGTATTGATATGAAAAGTATGAGACCGTGTTGGCCGGCGCCGGAACGTCCTAGTGGGCATAGTCTCATACTTTTCAATACGAAGAATAGTTTTTTGTCTGATACGTTCAAGCTGCGGTCATGGTATGGTACGGTCTAGTGGGCAGAGACCTTTATCGTTCTGTCTTATTTTGCGCACTTGTATACTTGATAAAATGTAACGAAAACTACGACAAACGATAAACACGGGACTATCAGATCATAAGCCACGAGGGAATTTAGGTAAGTAATAGTTTTAGAAAGGATTAATTACAGGTAGAATACCTGGAACTAGAACGTAAAATATGGGTGGGTGAAAGTTCAAAGTATGGTACGTCGTAGCCTATCCATTTTATAAGAAAATAGCATGCAGACCTTATTACTTCTGATAAAAATAATGCATAACAGTTATTTGTTATATGTACAAGAGTGCAAAGTTGTATTTTAGCTGCGAGTATGAAATAGAAACACGAGTAAGCGAAAGGATTCTATGCTTAGTTGAATCTTGAGCGTGGCTAGTGTTTTAACATACGAGATGTAAAATACACTTGCAACCGTGTGTAAGTGTAACACAAAACTTTTCCCCTCACTGTGGCGAGGCAACTCAAAAATGGTAATTATTTGTTCACATTACAATCATCATCAGGTTAATAATAATAGTTTTCGAAATGCATTATGTATCCTCCCCCCCAACTTTTGATCCGTGGGTCCAAAAAAAGAATCCCGAATAGTGGGCTTATTGAATACTTTAAAATAAATTTATTTCGAACCCTATACTGAGCATGGCCCGACCTGCTCTTGGCCGGTTTTTATTTTATTTGAAAGTGACGCTTACCGATTGGTCCGATTTTAATTTGATTCAATTCTAACAATGGCATCCATGAGAAAATCATAATAACTCATAACATAAATTTGCGTTAAGCATTTGCACGACCAATGGACGAGTAACTCGATATCACGCCCAACCGATTTCGATAATTCTTTTTTTTACCGACTTCATAACAAACCGAGATGGTCCCGTCGGCGTCGGCACCAAGTCGGTGTATGATGATGGGATCTTGGAGATATCGGTTGAAGTCGTTTTTTTTTTTTATTTGGTGATTATAAATTACATTACATTTACATTTGAATACATTTGTCACCACCCCAACTCCTCCTGCGGGTGTCGTAAAAGTCGACTAAGGGATTGAAGTGTCACTGATCATTATTTGATAAAAGAATGATGATGGGCAGCAGCGTCATCATAGCGGACACATTACTGCGATCGTCAATCCGCTTGCCCAGCGTGGCGATTATGGGCATTTACCTCCTAATGCGTCTATACGCATAGTTAATAGGAGAGGCCTACGTCCAGCAGTAGACTATCATGGGCTGATGATGATGATGATGATGAAATTACATTAAATTTTTGATACCAGTAGGCTTATTAAAATATTATCGAATCGGGTTATTAAGAGGGTGCTCCGGACGAGGACCCTCTTAATGGGTCGAAACATGTCGATCAATCATCGACTTAAATACGTGTGTAACCCAGTTCGATAATATTTTAATGTTTGAGTCTCACGTTAGTTATAACCAGTAGGCTTGGCTTAGCACATGATTGGTGCGATGAACTTCCCGTCTTTTGCTAACTTAAAGAGCTAACCCTACAGTCTTCCTACAGTAGATCACACGACTAAAGTATATCTCGGCGCGATAAACTAACTATCCGTCCCACTTTTTAAAATAGTAAAAATCGGACTCGCGGCTCTATAGCCACGGCGGTTTGTATTAGGTACCTATGTACCTAATACAAACCGCCGCACCAATCATGTGGTAAGTCTACAGTTTGGGGTTGGTTGCTAAGAAGGCTTTTTATTTTTCTTATCATTATCATCATCAGCCTGTGATAGGCTGGACGTAGGCCTCTCCTATTCTAATGCACAGGGTCGCGTTTTATAAAGTTACAATTTACAATTTCGCTGTTTGCCTCTCTTTCTAGCCAATGTGTGCGTGCGTTAGAGAGGCAAACAGCGAAATTGTAAATTGTAACTTTATAAAACGCGACCCAGGTATTACAGAGGAACTTTTCATTTTGGAATGAATATAAATGACTAACTTTTAGATTTTTATGATCCAAACAACCTATAACCCTTAATTTGGCAATCTATGTAACAATGAACATAGTCTTCGACCCACTTTTTGTATTTTTTTATGACAGAATGTTCTCCTCTACACAATGGCGAGGAGGCTAGAACGCAGGATTTATTTTATTTGCCAATTTAAGGGATAAACAAAACATCCAAACATTACCAGAAGCAATGAATCTGCTGTTTTGCAAATTTCGCTAAGAATAAGTGTAACATTTTCTTCGCTTTTCATGTAATTTTTAAGTAAAGGTACAGTTGAGGACAGAGTGACCAAGCCCCGACTTTTTATGGTTATGTCAGTTATGTGGCCAAAATGGCAGAAACGGAACTCATAGTTTCATCCAGTCCATTTTCTGCCCAAATGTCAAAGCGCTTTTACTCTATATCTATAAAGCATAATTATGTTCATGATTACAGCTAGCAATGTACTGTATGCCACTATTTTTTTTTTGTATAACTTTCAAAAGAAATAGTCTTATCTGTTAATCTCAGAATTAGGGTTTGCTATACTTAACATTTGCAACGTCCACAGGAAAGACGCGTGTCATAAATTCTCTGTGTATGTAAATAAAATGTCAGACGAAAATCTTAAAGCAAGTTAACGTAAACGTATGATATTATTAGTTATTACTAAATTAGCAATTTTCTATTTAACTACGAACGATTAAACTAAGCCTACTTGATTTTCTGCGTAACTACTTATTTAACATCCTGTAAGTTACTCCATCTATACATTTACGATCTAAATTCCAGAAGGCTTCAATTAATTCAACAGTAAAATGATCATATAGATGCTTCAACTCACATTAAGTGTGAGATTAAGGTTTGTAACGACAATGCAGCACTAAATTTCAATAAAAAACGGTAGTTGTTTCATCTATAAACTATAAGCGATATTATTTCGCTATGTCTGTCTGTCTGTCCGAAAAATAGCTCAGGATCACAAAGGGAATAGAATAGAAAAGTTCCACCCATTCTATTCGATTTTATTTATTTTATAAGCTTAAATGCTATCAGGATTCTTGTTAGTTACTCCAATATAGTAAGTAGTATATAAGTAACACAGAGACGAGCTGTTAAAAAAAACTTTATCGGACTTTTAACTCTTCGATTTTATTTCTCCTGGTTTGTTTTTCCATTGTTTCATTTCTAAATTGTGTAACCCTGGGAAAATAATGGCGGGACTACTTATAAACCTTGCACAAGAATTTAAATTAAAGCGTTCTAGACATTGAATTCAGTTGATTATCTATGGCATGTTACGAATAATTAATAGTTATTTATTATACAAGGGGGCAAAGTTGTTGTTTAACTGTCGTGCCAATATTGAGACCTGAGCCAGCGAAAGATTCCAAAATTGAGCCACGAGCGTAGCGAGGGGTTCAAAAACTGGAATCTTGAGCATTGCGAAGGTCTCAAGGCACGAGAGTTGAACAAACTTTGCCGCCAAGTGTAATACAACTTTTTTCCCCTCACTATCGCGAGGAAATATGATTACAAATCTCATCCAAATGTAAATTAACTTAAAGAAACCATTTAAAACTCAATGTCGAAACGTATCGTAGAATAGAGTTACTTCTGGAATTTAAATATAGCCAATGGCTTACAAAGTCACCCATGAGAACGACCAATTTAACATGTGAGCTCCGATTGCGCATGTTTACTACGGTCATACAGATCCACTTATACTAGGCAGTAGGGGGCTATAGGAATTAGAGCAATGTCAAATTACTTTATTCACAAGAGTGTAAAAAGCGTTTTTACCCGCTCGTATTAAACGATAAACGAGCGCTTTACGAGCTAGTGAGGGGAAAATAAAGTAATTCCCATCGCGACTCACACGGGTCGCAGTTACATCACATCATCTAGTCATGGCAGATAGTTCAATTAGCAGGTAACTAACAATAGTAAGTATCGTAACCAGCCCTATTTAGTAACGTAAGTATTGTGGTGGTGACACTGTTCTCATCTTCTTGCAAATCACATAACTTCTTAGTAATTTGCACCATAGTTAGCAAAAGAGGACGCTTATGTGATTCTATGGGTCAATCACTTTTTTTATGTTGTTATTCTGTCACATCACCCAGGGGACAACAGTGTGATAGTTTGCTAGGGGAAAGTGTCCTACATTGTCTACTATCATGATTAGTGGGTGACCCACCTTGGAAGGGCCCCATAAAAGTCAAAAAAATCAAAGTTTTGTCAATTTTAATGCCATTAAACTGTGAATTTAAGGGTGACCCAGGAGAACGTAACCATGGCAACGA
This sequence comes from Thaumatotibia leucotreta, assembly GCA_025490895.1. Taxonomy (NCBI): domain Eukaryota; kingdom Metazoa; phylum Arthropoda; class Insecta; order Lepidoptera; family Tortricidae; genus Thaumatotibia; species Thaumatotibia leucotreta. The sequence continues at coordinate 22,137 of JALPQI010004854.1, forward strand.
GTGACATAAAAAAAGTGATTGATCCCTATAACAATTCATTTGAGTATCTTCTCTTCGTAACTATGTGTCTGATTCTAGAAAGTCAAAATCTAAAATATTATCGTAGGTTGACAAGCAAAACTCGTAACAAGTAACAAATACCTACTTGAAATAAAGCTCGTATCTCAGTTCTGACTTAATACTGACATAAGAGGTTGCTAAGAGTAGTGATAATTTTTATGGTGAGTTTTGTTTGTCAGCCGACGTTGTTTTGAAATAAATATGCAAGAAAAGGGTAGGCACCTAGATAACAGCATGGTGATTGGTAATTGGCAACTTATCTACGTACCGCAAGTGTCTAGGACACGGCTTGTAATTTGTTAACGGCTTAACGCTTTGTTGGAAAGATTTATTCCCCTGTCTACGAGACAACGATAGGGCATTTAGTACCCTTTCCAGTGCAGTGTTTTATGGGCCTCAGCAGACAACAGCGAATATACCCAGAGATGTTATCCCGTACGTAGACACCGAAGGAAGAAGCGAGTCAAACTCTAACAAACCAATACATACGTGGCTCTTTTCGTATTCAAATATGGATATTGAGGTATAATAGTAACGTTGGTTCATCACATCGTTCGAGTCGGCACGTAATGCACTACCTAATGGCATGGCTGTACTTGACTAGGACGAAATGGAGCCATCCGTCTAGAGGCGTCAACGTTTTATCACGTCACGGAACCTTGCCTCCTCGCCGCTTTGTATGTGAACTTGTTTTTCAGGAAAAGCATGCGCCAGTTCTTATGTCACAGAAACAGCGAGCTAATATACAACATTTTGATAAAACCGTGTGACTAAAACACATGTCTACAATCTCAGTTTATAGGGTAAAAGCACCAGTAGTCAGCCTTATAACGCCTTTTTAAAATGTGAACGGTCGGTATTTATTCAGGATAAGTCGGATAAATGAACGGATCACATCGTTACATCAACTGTTTATTACAGTTTTAAAACGAAATAAGAAAAAACATAACATGAACCCTTAAAGTATCGATAATTTAGTTTAAACAAAAAATGTCACTTTTTCCCAGTACTCAGCCGCCAAAATCCAGTAATCAGCCTTTTCGTGCCCAGTACTCAGCCTTCGTATATTAGTATCATAATGAGATCAAAATCAGCAATATCTATATGAAAATCAAAGATATTAAATATAATTCTTATTCCTTATACTTAACTCTTTTAAATCGAAGACTTACGGCATGAAACCCGTTGGTCATACGTAACAAAAAATATTTTTCAAGCTCACAGTATTGTCTCCTTATTTCTATTAGTATTCATTATAATAAATATAAAAATATTCAAAACTTAAATATATAAATATCAGCCAAACCTACATAGATCTAATGTTCATTTGTATAGCCGGTCGTATGTAACAGGTCCATTATTTTTCGATAATTTAGTGTTTTTTTTTATATTACTAGTCCTCTAAGCTGGTTTAATGAGAGTAAAGTAATTTTTTGGACACAGTATCTATGTTTGTACCTACTTGAGGAGGCTGCTGGCATCGAAATAAACGCAATGTATTTTGTTTAATGAATAAAATGACTGTGACTATGACTATAACATTCTCCTTGCTGGGGATTTAAACAGGTTCATTACATTAGAAAGAATCGTAACTTTTGAGCTCTTAACACACATTCCTTTATCTGTTTTTGATCGGGTTATAACCGTTAAAACTGCATCATTTTCTGTCAAACCTGATGAATCAATTGAAAAATCTATTTTATGTCTTCTTGTGCCCTTTTTATTGATTTTACTGGCGTCATTCTGGGTTTGTTTTGTTTTGTGTTTAGTTTTTTGTTTGGTTACAGTTTCTTTGTAGCGTCGTTGGGTTGAAAGATATTTCTGGTTTTTCCTAATACAACAGTTTTTTTTTCTTCTTTTTTCTTTTTGAATCCTTGAATTGAATAGGTGCCACATCATCTAGTCTTTAGATGATGTAGCACCTATTCAATTCATGACTCTAGGGGCGCTAGATCTTTTTATCTTTAGTATTCCGTTTTCTGGTACCTAGGCGAACCTATATATAGTTACATAAAATACATACCTAAATGTACTAGATAGAAAGATAATATTATTATAAGTAAATAATTATCGGTATATTCCTTAATATTATATCGGTGGCTGAGTACTAGATCCGCGAAATCCAGTGGTCAGCCGTGATAAAAAATAAAATCAAATGGGGCCGACTACTGGGTTTTATATCAAATTGAATAGGGCATCCCTAACTAAATTTGAAAATTTAAATGTAACGGTCGTAACAGTATATAACAATAACAAATAATATATTAAATGAAGAACCCAAAGGTCAGCCCCCGGTGGCTGAGCACTAGATACTTTGTGGAAAACTAGGTATCCAGTGGTCAGCCCCCTCAATTTATTAGTTAGATCATGATATTTCCACTCAAATACGGAGTAATCGAATAAATAAACTAATAAATAGACGACACATTTACAGAAATCAATAACTTTTAACATCAATATATAGTTTTTTTCCCTTTTAAGTGAACACCACGTGCAGTCAAAAATATGGCGGACATGACACTACCGCTCTCGTCGACGAACACCACTTGTAAGAACGAATTTATTGCTTCCCCCGATCCCTCACTGCACTTGCGGCGCTACGTATCAACAAATTGGGAATCAGAGCTTTTATTTGAGTACCCGCGAATTGTTTATTCGAATAACCATCCAATTCCCGACCAAAAAACGACTGAAAAGGCCGACTACTGGTTCCTGGCTGACCACTGGAGCCGTTACCCTATAATAACCCAAATATTAATAATTTGCCAGTTTCTTAGTTTGATTCAACGAACACTTAAGTTTCTCCACAATACGTAAACATAACATAAAGATATCTATCTAAAGCGTTTTATGGAGAAATTTTCGAATAGTCCTCTATATGGTCTCCGCGCCACGATAAAAATGAATATCTAATGAGTTTCTGTTTAATATTAACATGCGTTCGTTCCAGTGAGTACAGTAAACATGGATCACAAGCCTGAATCTGAACTTTATATCGAAAGTGTTAAAGACGTTGAATGGGGAACTTGAGTTGTTGACCGTACATATTGGCGGTGAAGGCTGCATCGGGTGGGGGACTTCCTATGCATTCATCCATTTGCATACGCCGCCGTGCCGCACGAAAGATGCGATCACGTATCAGTTTCATATAACAAGACAAGAACAAGTCAAGAGTGCGAGCACTATTGTTGAGAAAGATTCGTATCGTGTAGCAGGTATTTGATTAATTTCCGCGAATTAGTTGTTTAATATTTTTTCTAAACTTTCTTTCCTTAAGGACAATCATCAAGTCCACTGGTTATTCATTTCTCGACGAACTGCATACAAAATTACAAACATTGAATCAAAATTATATTTAACATATTGCCTATATTAATTCCGAATCGAAAATTTAATTATTTATACGTTCTTTATTTCGTACGTAGTCAAAAGATTAATATCAGTCCGAAAAATACATTAAAAGATTGATCCGGACCCTATTTCACCTTGTTGACAGGTGCTACTATTGTAAATTAATGTTTCTCCAATCGGGGGCGTCTATAGGCTACAGTTACCGCTTACCACCGGAAGGGCCGTGCGTTTGTTTGTCACCAACATAAAATTTAGTGCAGGAACTTTAATAAATCAACAGTAAATAATTTCTTGTTTGCGAAGCAAAATCTAAATTTTCCTGCGACTAAATATGTCTTGGACGTCAGCTCAAAAATGCCCCCCAAAACAGTAGTTCAATTGTGCTAAGAGTGAGAGGACATGGCGCTTTTCTTAACACCGCGCATATTTCGACGCAACATCTTTGACAAAGTTTATAGAATATAGCCATCAAAACTTTGATGGACAAATCACAACTAGGTATTTTTATATGGCGGTTTAAGGTTTTATGGGTTTATATTGAAATTAATTACAGTGATGCATTGAAGATGGGGTGACACTTCTTGTCAACTAAAATTCAGGACCGTGTTTGAAAGGCAATTTAGTACGGCGTGCGACTTCCATGTTTTATTTATTCGTAGCAATTGTCACAAAAAACACGACAATTGTAGCGAAATTCCGACATAAGCCGAACCTCACCAAACGTCAAGATTTAATGAAAATTGTTCTAAACCTTGCGACAATTGTCACGGGTTTCGGAAAATAAAAATTAGTTCATTAACGATGTATCTAATAAGTACTAATAACATTATTTTATTAGTAATAATTTTATGTTGGTGGCTAACAAGCACATGGACCGTCCGATAATAAGCGATAGCCGTAGCCTAAGGAGATCAGTGACGTCAGTAACAATGATATTTTACAATTGTCACACTTGTCATGATGATGAAATAGGGGCCAGGTTTTTAAAATAGTCACATATTTAAAGTCATATCGTTTGAACACTATACATAGATACATAAGAGTATAATGCTAAAATTGTATCAATAATAGGTACGTTTAGAAGCGTGCGACTTGAGAGTATGTACTTATGTACTTACATTATTACAACATTGACACTTGAATACTAAATTTTGAAACGAGATTATAGTAAGTACATTACGTTACAGGTGCGAAAAAAAATAGTTTTCGAAACGAGTGGCTATAAATTACAACCCGACCAAAGGGAGTGTTTTATATCAACATGGTTACGAATTCCCTGTTCGCACGTGTATCATACGTCGTTTTTCAGTAAAAATCGCCCTACGAGGTTCGACCTTTCAAGAAATGAACCACTTCTCACACTAGTGCGTAAAAAAACTCAATCTGTATTGAAAAAGTTATTATCGATCTGTTTGAACTTATCATCTAATCTCCCATACAACTTATCATCGAATAAGCATTGATTTAGAATATATAAGTGGATCCCCAAACAGCTCAAAAAAATGGCCCTAAAAAATGGGCTGCAGAAGTAAATATTGCGGTCCTTTTGCTCCGCTATTCAGTTCTGACAGTTGACATTTGGTCACCTTACGGTATAGCATCATTATTCTACTATTTTGCGGTGTTGTTCGCAAATTTGACACTTATTGCTCACTTCACAAAGTTTTTTATTCTTTGAGTTTTTTTTATTATAGTTTATTGTAAGTGAGCGTTATTAGCTTCAAGTGAAACATGATAAAAATGACTTTTAGTGCCACTTTTCTTGGTTTTTTTGTTTGGCTCTGTGCGTCCATTTATTATTTAATGTCATTGCGAATAAGTCAAAACAGTAGTCAACCAATTGGAACCCTAGACCAATTGGGAACTATGTCAAAGTGACGTTATAAATCAGATTGCATGAAATTGACTACTTGTTATTTTGACATGATTTTAGAGACTTATTAAGTATATACGAGTACTTACTCTGAATCTATGATAGTCCCTAATGTATAAAAGAAAACCCTTAGGTACCTACCTATAGATTAATTTATAGACTAAGCAGTTTTACAATAAATGAGACTGAAGACTGCAACTAATAATGATAACTACGAATTAACCTACATAAAAAACGTTTGCGACAGGTTTATCCGGTTCGAAGGACCAATTCGAACAAAACCAATAGAAGTCCAATGAGCTTAATAGCATATTGATATGTAAATACCCTGCTTGGTAATTGAAAACGGAGCAACTATTCTGGTGCTATATGTAGGTAGGTATATTTACATAGTTACCATTTACCAATCCGTAGTTTCTAGGTCAAAATAAAAACAACGCTAATATGTGTAGCAAAACAAATGCTACAACTGTTTCTTTAGGTCCATTAACTGAATGAGTTAAAAATTTACATTATAACTGCATTTCGCATTACTTGCAAATTAAATACGAAAGATAATTTTCTGTTACCTACTTTCAACCGTAAGTAGCTGTTTATAATATAGCCTGCTTCCATTCTCACTCCTTTCTTACTAGGTATATTAGATCTCGTGGATTCGACGTCAATAATGATGCAATGCTAAAAGCCTATCTGTAAATCTACGCCTGAAGAGTGGGTGTGTGGTTCGGCGCAGCAGCGCCCGCGCCGGCATAGCGCACGTGCGCAAGCGTCACACATCACGGACACCCAGAAATTCGCTTAGTTAGTCCCCAGACTCTGTGCCACTCGCACGCATGGAGCCCTAGCGTTTCCCGCGCACGGTAGTGACACTGACAACCGGTGATGCCCGCAAATCGGATCTAGTGCTTCAAACTTCTTCATTTACCAGTGCCGATCTTAAAATATGTAAGTTTTTTTTAATAGTTTTTATCTTAGTTTGCGCATCCCTCCAGGCGAAATAAATTAAACGATCGGCACTGAACCTGTTGTTCACCTTGGACGATGAACTTTTTTGCCTGGAGGACCTTTTTATCAATTTACCTACCTACATGTAGCTATAGCGTCTTACCTAAGTAATATATTAAGCTCAGATTAACTTGTTGAAAATTAAAGCTGTGCAAATCAGGTCTAACAAGTTTGGATAAAATTGCCAAAACAAATTATTCCAAAATCTCATTCGCACCCACAAATCAGATTATTCGCCGTGGTGCTTCCTAATGAGTAAGTATGCACAATCTCTAATTAAATTATACAACTCCCGCTTCACTTCAGATAAATATGGTTGGCGATTTAGCCATTAATGCTCGACCGTTTATGGATGCAATGGGCATTATCCAGGACCGGTAGCCAGCTTGTCCAACCACGGAGCTAGTGGCTGAACAACTTTACTTTCATTTACATAATGCGCCCGTATTTTATATTGCTCGTTTAGTGTCTTCAGGGAATAAGTAGACTCGCATCTCAAAGAGCGAATCACTTATAATATATAAAGCCCGCAATTCTATCCTCATTAATGTTCAGTTGCGCACGCTAACTGCAACCACACCAGTGATAATTACTGATTAAAATATCATAAGCCTTAATTCTTCACATTACTATTATGTTACTAATGAAAACACATCATTTGAAAGATCACAATATTCATCTTAAAGGTACTTAAGTACTCATAAGTCATGATCAAAGTTTTACATTTTACAATTTCATATTTTTGGGCTCCTAATATGCTTATTACCTGAAGCAAGTTTGGATTATAGAAAATCGTAATATTTATTATTGAATCATTAAGCACAGTATTCGCGCACAACATAAATCAAATAGATACAAGTTGTTGGATGAACAGCTGAGTAAGCTTACGATTTTAACGAATTCATAGAGTGCTCGCGTCTCCTATCATTTTATCAAGTACTCAACTACTCAATAAGGACTGTTCATTTTACTAAGAGGACACGCTTAAACGTCTATTACATATCAGTCTTAAAATCGATTGATGAACAGTTTACAGCCATGAAATTAGCAAAGCCATCTTTTTCAATTGCTATATATTAGCTTTTCAAGGTTCCATTATTATACCTATCTGATAAAACATATTCATTTTGATAATCGTAAATTGATGCGGCACAATAGTGTACAGAAAAATATTCACTGTGAAAGATTGCAAATATCTAACAATGTTCAAGTCGACGTTATACTATATCATTAAACAATTTAGAGAGTATTATGTGCTTGAAGATTCACCCAAGTCTAAACACAGAAATCTTAGTTGCATACCTTAAATTTTACTATTGAACTACGTCGTTTCCCTAAAAAAGTACGGATTTTTTATAGAAACGGTGATATTTATAGAAAATAATGCATCCAAAATCGGTTCCTTGATGTCTATCGAAGACAATAGTATCTCTCGCTGGTTGTTTTGGTCTGATTTGGCAAGGGCACATAATAAGGGTCAGACATTAGAGCTATTTAATTAAAGAATCATAGAATTTGTTTAAAAAGACATCCTCAAAATTGTCTGCATCTTCATATGTAGTGTATAGCTTGCAAGTAGTTGGAAAATGTCAAAAAGTAGTTTGCAGAACATAAGCTTCGTGGCCAAACAATAGTCCAAAAATGTTACCGATATAATTAACTTATTGCATTGTGACATTAATTATTATTTGTCTATATTTATGTAAATAATATTTCACAAATAAAAATAAAATATACTAAAAGAAAAAATAATTTAAGTAAAGGTTTTTAGTGTCCTCTTAGTAAATTGAACAGTCCTTATTTAGTATATTGAATTCAAGTTTTACTGTGGGCATATCAAAATTAGTTGTGTTTAGTTAATGTACTCGTAATCTGTCTCGTGGCTGTATCTTGTCTTAGATAAGCAATCGCATATATATTTTTTATTTAGTTATATTTAATAATTAGACAAAACAACTTTATACTGGCGATTTTTAATGACTGGGAGAAAAACAAGTACTCGATAACAATTTGTTTATAAGTACAGAATATGGGTCTATATATCATATTATCTTTCTAACTCTAACCAGTGCAAAAAATAGAATATTAGGTAGATAAATTTAAATATTGTAAAATAAGTACAATTCACGTATCTACGAACGAATGGGCTATTCTTCGGTCCTGAATCCCGATTAAATTTATTGGTCTATTTCTCGAGCTCATTCGTAGGTACGCAAATAAGTAGGTAGGTACCTGCATATATGTAGCTAGCTGTGTACATGTATGTTTTTGTATTTTACGCGGCGAAGCTCTCGCAAAACTAACAAAGGTCTAAAGTAATAGCTACTCATTTCAAAATGCAGGGGTCCTAAATCTGTTTTGTGACAGGTCATTTTTCCTTTGATCGTGGGCATATTTCAAACTATATGCCTGGAGCCCGCATCTACACAGTAAATCAGAGGGTTTACGACTTCTCAGCCCCGTCGGAGCTAGTCTTAATACTCCGAATGTTAATAACAGAATTAAATGAAAGAGAACTTGACTCTACGTTTTTGTGCACTTAAATTTTAATGCGTATTCACAATAATTTTCTATGAGGTGGTTTACTACTCGTTCGTTTGTTTTTCTGTTTTCGAAACATGCAAAGCCATCATAATTATTTGAGTGTCCTCCCTGAGCGTATATCACAGAATATAAAAATTACTATACCTACAGAAATAAAATAAATATACTAATTTAAAGCATGCAATTTACCATAGCATAGCCTTCGGACCCTCATGACTAAAGAAAGGTTTGAAGTTAAACCCGTGGACCGAAACAGACACTAATTCTCCTTTTCTTCATTTTCTTACCCATTGCTGGGGTACAATTTTTTTTTCAATGGCTGTGATCTCGCCACCTCCCAACCCATCCCCAGAACCTACATCCATCTCCTCCACACTACAGCGCCAAGTATATTTAAGGCAGAGTCACACCGGATGCGTGTGCACTGTCATCATCATCAGCCTATGATAGTCCACCGCTGGACGTAGGCCTCTCCTATTAACTATGCGTATTGACGCATTAGGAGGTAAATGCCCATAATCGCCACACTAGGCAAGCGGATTGGCGACCGCAGTAATGTGTCCACTATGATGACGCTGTTGCCCATCATCAATCTTTCATCAAATAATGGTCAGAGACACTTCAATCCCTTAGTCGACTCTTACGACACCCGCAGGAGGTCAGGAGTGTGCACTGTGCAGCATGTAATTTGGTGTAGCCCGCCCTTTAGGGCGGCTCTCTTGCGTGGGCCGTGCATGTTTCAGTTTAGAGAAACCCTAAATAGGTGAGTATCAGGTTTCCTGAGGTTTATTAGACCATTCCAACGACATTTCCGCGATTGAATTTCTTTACGAGTATGTAGGTACGGGTGTTTGCCCAGTAATTATAGTTTACCGTTTGTGATCCAGTTAGGACAAAAGATGTGCAGTATTTGCATTAAGCATTTTATTCACAAACTCTTTGATATCTTTACAGAGAAACCAGGAGAGAGGAAGGAATAAAGACACGTTAACTAATAATTTATAGATATATATATTTTATATTTTATAGTATATAGATATATATAAGTTATAGTTTACGACCTTCAAACCTTCAAGAAAAGAGCGTACTCCCACCTTAAAGGCCGGCAACGCATTTGCGACGCCTCTGGTGTTGCGGATGTCCATGGGCGACGTTAATCGCTTTCCATCAGGCGATTCGTCTGTTCGTTTGCCACCTATAGCATAAAAAAAAAAAAAAAAATAGTGCCTGGGCAAAATACACTTCATGTACATCCACACGTCAAATAAAGTCACAAAATATAACTATATATCTAGGTAAGATCAAACGATAAGTCACGAAACGCGATAATTTTCACATATTATTATCGTATCGTTATCGATATGCGACTGGCAGCTTGGCGGGATACTCATACAAAACGACTAAGTTTTGTAACCTACTGTGTTCCCTTTAGCACTAAGACGAAAAAAAATAATGCTTTGCCTTTACCATGTAACAGTCATGGAAAATGTACGCACTTACGTATCGCCGGGTAACCAACTATTTCCTTAAAGTGGGTTTTGACAAATCGTATTTTATGCCAATGACATAGACTAGTATTTGCTAAAAGATGTTTTACCAAAGATGGTTTTGCCTTTAAACCGGCGGTATATTTTTGACTGAAATGTATGGGATTGCGTACTCTTACTTACCCACTGTGTACGTTTACGCTATGTGACTCTACTTAGACGATGATTTACATAAACGTCATCCTCGGTAGGCTAGTTGGTTTTGGCCCGGTTTATAAAAGCCTTTCCAAGTTCGATTACCGACGAGGGTAAATATTTGTGTGTTTGGGCATTTTCACTTTTAGGGACAAACAATTAATGTGAAATTAAAAAAACCTTAATTGCAGTCAGCTTTGTAACGAGAGTTAAGTAAAATATCTTTAGGAATTTAAACTCGATCGGTGTTTTTATATTATAATATGGCTTATAGTTTGCAAAAGGTACACCAAAACCGAGTTATTATCGAAATTTAGTGCTTACTTGTCGTTACAGAGCTGACTGAAATTAAGGTTTTTTATAACTTCACGCTAATTGGGTGACGCCCGTTTATCACAAATATACAGGCCAAAAAACAGGTAATAAGTTCAAGTAGCAGAAGTAATAGTTATAGTACTTAGGTATTTAGTAGTAGGTGCCTATTAAAAAAAAACGACTCTTCTGAAACTACCAAAAATCACATAGGGGACTTATTCAGTCCCAAAACATCACAAACAACGGGAATGCGCTTATTTTTTGTCACCTTGTGTATATTTCACGGTCATGGTTGTTTTCTATGTATTTAAGTAGGTATATAATAATATATTTTTCACCACACTGCTCGTAAACACGCTGTGTTTTAATCTCTAGAGGTTAAAGTAATTTTTTTTAATCTTCTGGCTAGACTAAAGCAATAACTTATACGGCCTGAGAGTGCAATAAGCTTTTTGACGTTTGAACTAGACAGTACGTTCGAAAACTCAATAGTTTCAAACAGATATACATACACATAAACCTTTCATAATATTATATTCAATATGCTAAAATCCAAATTAAATACCACATTTAGTTGTAAAAGGCTTTTAATGAAAAGTTCTAAAAATACGACAAATAAAAACAATAGGAAAATAAAAGTGTTGACACTATGCAAATTTCAGAACGCATCCGAATATTTTTTTCTTTTAAAATCTAAACGAGTTCGGTCATGTCTTGTTTTCTTTCACTCTTAATTTTCAAGTTTTCGGGTAATTGCGAGATGCGAAAGTGGAATAATTCCGAAAATCATAGAAAAATCGCCAATAACTACATGAGTCTCATTTTGGAATTATCCTGAATTTTTAAGCATTGCCACGCCAAGATAAATATTTGAGGTTATTGTTTTATTATTTGTTGATTTGTTTATTTTTTAGAAGTTGAGGACTTGCAAATAAATACCTTCTAATATGTTATGTTTGAGTTTTAATTCACATGTTTCCTCGCTTTAGTGTGGTGAAAAATGTTGTGTTTCACTCGGCAGCAAAGCTTGTTCAACTCTCGTGCCTTAAAACCCTCGCATCGCTCAAGATTCCATTTTATGGAATCTTGAGCTTGCTCGGGTTTCAATATTTGCACGAGAGTTAAACAATCACTTTGCTCCCTAGTAAAACAAATAACTATAACCCAATGGTTGACTGGTAGAGAATGCCTTAAGGCGTTAAGTTCGCCATTTGTACTCTTTTATATTGTGCAATACGTTTAAATAAATAAATATGTCGTCGCTTAGTACCCATAACATAACACATGGTTAAATTAAGCATATCGTGGGGGCAGATTGTCCTATGATATTTACTTACTTATTTATTTATTATTACAAATAAATTAGGTACCTACACAATTAGTTCAATCAGACAAAAAACATCAGAAACATTATTAAGAACGTAAGTCCAAACCACTTACCGGGATTCAAATCTAGAAAGTAGGAGGCTCAGTACTGTCGTCTACGAGTACATACGTAGGTACTTAATGCATCGTCATGTTAAAAGGGTAAAAAATATACTGTTTCTTTAAGAATATACATACAATACCTACTTGTCAATTAAACAACAGTTGCACATGCATTAGCAATGAAAAGGGAAAGCCACTTCTAAGGAATAATGATCGATTTGCTATAATATATGTGCTTCTATTAATTACCTGTCGTTTACTTCGTATTACGTGATATGCGGCAGTTTTACGTGTAATCGATTGAAAAGAGAGTTAATCCTGTACAATTGTAACAATTTTTAGTATTCCGTAGCAAACTAGGAACCCTTATAGTCTCGGCATGTCCGTCTATTCGTCTGTCTGCTTGTCCGGAGCATAGCTAAAGGTGCATGCAGACCAAAAGAGCATTCGCTGTTCCATCCCCCACTCTACGAAATCAACGAATCACGTTTTGTGTAACGATCGAATTACGTAGAGTAGGGGGATAGAACAGCGAATGCTCTTTTGGTCTGCATGCACCTTAAGTGGCCGTTAGTGCTAGAAATGTGCAACTAGGTATACGTATTAATCACGCCGACGTAAAAATTGTGTGTGTGCGTGTCGCGCTAACTTTTGATCCGGTGATAATAGAAACGATTATACATACAATATGTACATTGTACAGGATAAGCATTATTACTCGAAAACAGTTTTTTTTTTGTAAGTATAGGACCGGTTGAATAATTGGAAAATTTAAAATAATAGAAAGAACATTATTTATCTGTTATCTAATTATTGAACAATACCCATTAGTGGATTACGAACACGATTCGTACCTACTAACTACATAACCTCACGTAACAAGGAACATTGACTGCTCTATAATTACCAATTAGGCATTGCAAGCCAGATTCAAATAGCCGATTACTATCGAATGAAATCGAGATGTGTAAATGACGCAATTGAGCGGGATAGGTATTCTAATTTATTTGAGACGGGTCTTTATCACTTAAATAGGCTACTTGGCTCATATCATTGGCCATAGTCGGATTTTCATAGTAAGTCAGCCTTTAAATCAACCAGACTCTAGTATTTTTTTGTGAGTACCTCTTATGGTGAAGAATATTTCTGCTGAGTATCAACGTCCTATCGGTGACAGTTTTTGACTTATGATTTTTTTTAGTTTTTTCTTTAATGTGTAATTCGATATTATTTATGAGATATTCATTAAAAATAATATATTTCTTGAATATATTACTATATACGCTAGTTGAAATGGTAAACGGCCGATTAATAATGAAATAAACAGCTTGCATCATGATGACATTAAGTTGTCATTAGCATTTACTCTTAAATAAGATAACCTGATAAGAAAACTCAAATATAAATGAAGAGTTTGTATACTACATTGAAAAACACCGATTGAATGCAGAACTTGACCACACATATTGCCGATTTTTGGTAAGAAGTATGTACCGCTTGGAAAATTTTGATACTTAGGCAACTAGTAGGCCAATGTATGGTCTATAATTAGAAAAAGAAAATAGAGGTGTCACTACTTCATAGGTAGGTACACAAAAAAAAATATGAAAAATTTTTTGGTCTTTTTTTTTCTTTTTTTTATACGACAATCGATATTCATTTTTTTAAATTCGATGCATATCTAAATAAAGAACATTATTTCAAAATTTGAAGCAATTCGCTTTTATACATCCTGAGATACAACACATTAAAGAAAAAACTAAAAAAAATCATAAGTCAAAAACTGTCACCGATAGGACGTTGATACTCAGCAGAAATATTCTTCACCATAAGAGGTACTCACAAAAAAATACTAGAGTCTGGTTGATTTAAAGGCTGACTTACTATGAAAATCCGACTATGGCCTTTAGTGCAAAAAAATATTATTTTCTGTAGTATTTATTGAAAAGATCAATATTTTTCGATTAAGGTGTATTAAAAGTGTTTGATGGCTATTTTTTATTGAGAAATTTGTTTTATTTTTTTAAATTTCGTACTCTGAAAACGGTGTCGGCCATGATGTGACGTCATAGGATCTTAAACTAACTTCACGTCGAATCTTATACGAGTGAAATTCGCCATGGACATGTGTTGCTGTGACATTGACATAACATAAGTGACATATCAAATCTTTGTTTTCGGTTTGAGTGACATCACACCACAGATAATTACCACCAAGTACCTTCCATGTCACGAGTAGTTATTAAATTAACCTTTTGAACGCTAAGAACTTGTAAAGTGTTGTCGTGCCTACCACGTCAGCATCAGCATCACCTAAAGGGGTCGTCATGACGGACGCTGTCAAAGCAATTGTCTCCTGACAAAATATAGTTAACATTCGTTATTCGTTAGCCAAGGTCCTGGCGTGTAGGTTTTAATGTGACAGGGAAGGCGTTCAAAAGGTTAAAATAAGCAGAGCCCGGAAAATCAATAGCAAAACAAAAGACTGACGCAATCAAACTAGGGTGAGAAACATTTTTTTATCGATATCGAGTAAGTTTTGTCTATAAAAATCATAGCGATATGATTACGTACATTATTTTATAATCATTTAAGCCAAACGCAAAAGAAGAGGTAAAAGTTAAGAGTTTGTTTTATATGTGTTATTTCATCTAAAGAGCAACGTAACTATATTATCAACATTACTTATATTTCGTATCAAGTAATAACCCTTCCATTTTGGCTTGGCCGTAGTCGGGTGACAAAGAGGTAATCAATCTCATTGAAAATAATAGACACTTCAGAAAATTAAATTGAATGTCGTTATTGTAATTTTATTGCGTATGACATGACAGCGATAAAATATAAGTTGTGTCTCTGTAGATAATTATTATTTGTATCTTAAAACGGTTTGAAACGGACGTGGTTGATATATAAACTTACTCGATATCGACAATAAAATGTTTCTTTTCATTGCGACAATATTTTGTTTTGCTATGGATAATCCGGGCTTTGAAAATAGGTATGGGTAGTACTTCGCGTACGTAATATACATCTCCTATTTAAAGTAAGTGTTAAACGAACGTTTTACGCAAGCAGGCGTGTATCCACCTGCCAAATAATCGCTATGTGCATATAACATGTGAACAATGAGATAGTTACTCGTAATTACGTGTAATTTTGAGTGTTCTAAATAGGTAAATACATACGAGTTACATCATAAATCGGTCACTAGAGTTTTAGCTTTTTTACTTGAAAGCGTAATAAAGTCTCGTCTTGTATAATAATGTTCTATTACTCCGTTTTATATTGTTTTAGTATCAGGGTGCGGCTCCACTGTCGCGGAGCGGAGCGGAACTGTGGGAGCTCGGCCAATGAGACCGCATCACAGTGTTTCCGAATTTGAATTTGAAGAATGTAATTGGTCAATTTTACACAGCTCCGCTCCGTGTCAGTGGAGGCGCACCCTTAGGCAGGGGTATAATTATAAGATACCTAAGTAGTACATCTATTAGGATTTAGGCTACAGCTTGAAATCGAACAGTCCTGATTTTTGGTAGGTAAGAAGTTAAGTGTAAGCTCCGTTTACATGTCCACAGAATTTGACGTAGGGCGATTATTTATAGATAGTTATATTTTTATAAGAAAGGTTCAGTATTGAGACTAATTGAGCTGCTTGCAAGCTTGACGCTACGCTAATAAGTAATCAATACAAATAATACAGTACATGCAGTATCTAATACTGCACCTCAAAGACAAATACAGAACAAATAGTTAATGTAATAAAAGGCATATTAGACAAAGGTAAACAAATGGCGGCGTTATCGCTAAAGAGCGATCTCTTCTAAACAACCTTTGGGTAGTGGAAACAAGAAAGTAGAAGTTGACAGTAGCTAGGTAGTTCAATGCCTAAATGGAGTCTATATTAATTCGCATAATTTATTACGCATACTTCAAATTGGCATTGCGTTGTTAAGCATACTATTTAAGTGGCATAAGCATAATTTCGCATAAACGATTACGCATAATGTATTTACGTATAACGTAAACTATCATAACGATGATTTGGAATAATTAGGATGAGCATAATACTATTTGGTATACTTAATGAAAGGTATAAAATATAATAGATAAAATAATAATGACCGATCATAGATTGCGTAGCGAAACCGATACTATACAGGGCGTCCCACGGCGATGCCACATGGAGAGTAAGTACCTTAAATATCATAGAAGCGTATTCTGCTGAAAGAAGACTTCATTTTATTTTTAAGACTTAGTAAAATTGCATTCAAACTTTTTTTTTTATAATTGAATGCTATATATTAAGTTTTAAAAATAAAATGAAGTCTTCTTTCAGAAAAATATGCTATCTATGATATTTAAGGTACTTTCCCTCCATGTGGCATCACCGTGGGACGCCCTGTATACATAATATTTTTGCCAAGTTATAGTTTAGACTTTTTTTTTACTTGTGCGTTGTGCGTAGGTATAACAGTTAATGTTTAGGTCTTGACATATTTTATTGACTGACATGCATGTATACCTACTTATATTTTTATAGTAAATATACGCCCGTATTAAATCGGTACACACTCTGTACTGTGCGCCTCATGCGCCTACCCAGATGTGATTTATTTACTAATAGAATTGATTATTAAATACCTAATGTTTTATTTAATTGATTGTATCTGACGTGTTCATTAGGATGTGTAGGAGATATCGACGAAAGCTAGGCTTCAACTTCGCTTCGTCGCTCCTGCCTAATTAATCTATTGAACTTAACCTTACTGTCTTGGTTTTACCCTGATCTGCCTCATTTGCTTCTATATTTAATAATGTTATGCATATTTCAATTATGCATAATCAGCAATATGCGTATTAAGCATTATGGAATTTTATTATTTTGCCTAATCAATATTATGCTTAATTATTTATGCCTAATCCGTTATGCGAATTCATATTAGGACTATTAATATTAGGCATATTAAAGGGGACCCGCCTAAATGAGAAAGGTAACTATGATGCTAAGGAATATGTAACAATAAAAGGACAGTTTCTTAAATAATGTTTTGTAGGATGCAATAGATTCAGCACGCCTTCATTCAAGAGGGAGTGATTTCCATAGTCTAATAGGTCGAAAGGAACGATGAATTATACAATTTTCAAGAGGATGGTGGGACTGTCAGAACAGAACAAAAGAGAAGGTTGAGATACTTGGGATCTGCCATTCACGGAGATACAACAGTGTTTTTAAACGACTTCAAAAAAGGAGGAGGTTCTTAAATTTCTTGATGTGATTTTTTTTTGTATGTATGTTACACGATATTTCCGAGAATCGTGAACGGGTATCACATTTTTTTTTATATATCGAACGGGTATAGTATAACCCTGAGAGTTGTCCCTTTAGCAAAAAGTTGATGTTGGTCTGATGGTGATGATGGGATTCTTCTTGTAATTCGACAATCTTCGTATTTCCGAATAAGTACAAAACGATGGTCTCTTCCATATCCATCAATACGAGAAACTTTATTTATCTATTAGAATATGAATTACGAACTAAGTGCCTACCTAGTTTACTTTATCTATTGTTCTTTTGTTAATCATAAATAATGGTCCCACCAAAGACGAGTTATGCGATGAGCTAGTGACTATTCTCTCGCTCAAGAAACGAACAAAATAGATTCCCGAGTCAGTAAAAGTGACAGATATATTGACTACATTGAGTTCTATAGAAGATAAAAATATTAGGCATCGCAATCTGAAAGCCGCGAAGCAGAAACAATTGAGCATTGATAGATAGAGCAGCATGAGAATGAGGTACGAGTAATAGAGGTACTATAAAAAGCGCTAAGCGGTAAAACGCACGGCTACTACGCAGCGGTCGTGGGTACAATCCCCGGCTCGTACCAATGAGTTTATCAAAAAAAAACTTATGTACGAAAATTACGAAATATCATTTGATTTTCACAAGTGCGGTGATAGAATCGTGAGGAAACCTGCATACATCTGCGAAGAAATTCAAGGGTGTATGTGAAGTCCCCAACAAGTACTGAGCCAGCGTTGGGACCACGCAAAATAGGCACATTAGAGTTGCGGAAAAAATGGCCAGAATACAACAACAACAACATATAGGTACTACATATTTCTCAGATTTATTGATCTCATAAATCAATTTAGGGTATTTCACTACCTGCATGCCATTTAAAATTGAAACCTATTTTACTTCATAGATAGATATTTAACGTATTAAACTCACGACATTGAAATTTAAAATTATTACAGTTAAGTTTCACTGATCGAAGTATATTAATCCACATAGCTACATGTCTTACATACAGATTTAGTTCAGTATAGAAGATATCGTGTGATATAATGTAATATTATATCATGTAATAGATAATAATAATAAGTAATTATTAGACCGCCTCACGTTTTATATGCCTCACTGCCCACCCGCATATTTATTTGGCATCTTCATTACGGATACGGATTCGATACGGATTGGGTAACGTTTTTTATAAAAAATATTTACAGGATATGTGCAATTCTTTGTAAAATTATCAGATTAAGGTGCATTCAAACCAAACGAGCATTCGCTATTCTAACCCCCTACTCTACGAAATTCGATCGTTAGGTACCTACACAAAACGTGATTCGTTGATTTCGTAGAGTGGGGGATAGAATAACGAATGTTCGTTTGGTCTGAATGTACCTTTATAGGAATTCTCTCGCATTGATCATCCAATTAAACACAAGTTAAAATAATACCTTTATAGATTAGTTCGTAAAGACAAACTTTTAGAGCCTTTAAAAAGCCTTCCTTCCAACCATGGGAAAATGGGGTTTTTTTATCATGATTTGCTAATTTTATATCTTTCAAGTTACCTGAGGATAAAATTAGATACCTACATGTTTTTTTGGTTTGGACGATGAAATAAGGGAAACTCCAATACAATGTTATATCAAAATGTCTTCCATCTATCCTATAAACATTAGAAATACTTATTTGTAATCAGTACCGTCTATCTATTTAAGCAGATTTTTTAAAGAAAAAGTGTAGTAGGTATCACCTTTAACGGATGGACGGGGTTTCAATAGTCACCCCGAATGTGCATTGGAGACCGAATATGTACCTTATGTGCACAAGAGATGGGTACTTGTGGCAGGTACAATCGATTTAAAGCCATCTTCGATGTCTTCTATCAATTCCAATAGATCTTATCGACGTCGGTAAGCACGCTGATCAGGATATTTATGTTTGGTCTGATCACGATTTAGTGTGCCTATTACTGCTACTATTAATGCTGTATTAAATGAGTTGATGGATCTTCGAGCCGGACTCGATATGCCAAGCATATAATATTTACTACTATTACAGAACCTATTTGAGTGAAATTAGTTCATTGCATACGATACGGGGGTAAGTCCATACGGCAACATCAAAATCAACACTATTTACTAGTAATCACTTTCAGCTTATTGCAATGTCATATACACGTGAGAATTTAAAACACTGAACACGTATTCACGCCAAATCTCAAGATTAGCCCCAACGACTGATGCAAGTGAAGTCTTATTGAATAATTGCTCGCAACGTAAGAATGTGACGTGGTATCAACTCGCACTGTGCTGAACACTCTCGGCGCAATCAGTTCAGCCGAGTTTCACCCGGAGTATTCGTGCTGTTACTTTTACAACGCGCGGGCGCACACGAACAACGCTCTGTTTCCCTAAGTCTCATTGTCTCTATCATGCTGAGGAAAACTTTGACTTTCCACTCATAGATGACACCTTAGCGCGCGTAAACTATGCATTTAACTCAAGAAAGTCGGCGCGTCATGGGACGTTGATGCATACGCGGCGATTCAAATATGGATTTAATACAAGTCTGTATTCATGTGCGGATGTGTCATACAATAATAAAATTTGCATCAGTATTCAATACAAAGTTACCAAAAGTCTTAAAGCTCCTTGGAAATACTTAACAATACGACGGGCGGAAAATCGTACCTACGTAGCAAATTAGTTAAAGTGCCAAAGTACTAAAACTGCTGGAGATTTTAAAAGCTTACCGTATTTACATAGGTACTTCAAGTTTTAGTGTTCTTGGAACATCGCTCGTGAAACGTTTCTTGTACAACTGCCTGAAATGATGTAGGTAGGTAGTTCCTATATATGGGCCATACAAGCGTTAACATAAACACAATAGGTACTTAATTAATAGCGAATACTTAATACTTAGCGTAAATTAACGTAGATCGGTTTAAAGTTCAAACCTTTCTTATTTGGCGTTTCTATTTATTATAAAGCAAATAATAAAATAGTTAGTTACTTTAATAAAAATGTCTTGAGTCGAGCATGGTGCCTATTGTTTCCTTGTATACGAGTATAAAGCCATGCATTAAACGAGTGATCGAAGCCTGTGGAGGAATCTCGACTACACTTAAAATAAAAGACATCCCATATGGTATCACATCACATATCTTAGTATTGAGTGGACGATTTCTTAATGTCTTGAATCATGAAGGTTTTTATATGAGGATGACTTGTTTTATTTGTGCGGTAGCTGTGTGGTAGCAACCAATCAATAGCAGATTAGCTACCCTAATTTTTAATTTTGATTAGAAGGAAATTAAAATAAATGTTCAGTTAAAAAAACTGCACATATATTGATGACTAAATACATTAATCAACCACGTATTTTACTTGTACCTACTGTAGGTAGGTTACATACCTCTACCACAGAATATATAACCTCTACAGAGTGACAGGCAATGTTGAGGCAATTTAATGAAAAATAAAATTTTAATGACTAGGTACCTATGTTAGTTATACATGGTGTAAGTCTAATACGGGCGAAGCGCTTAACGGGTGTTAATTTACGACATAAGTACATTCAAATAACTTTTACTTAAAATTAGAACAAAAAACTTTTCCATACAAAATAATTCGGCGCCCAATGTAGAGCAACATACGCGAGTTAAACATTCGTTGACAGCTAATTTCAAAAGCAGATGACACAACTGCCATATCAACAATAACAAATGTTCGTACCTACATTACTGCTCCGATAATCTTAAAATAATTCTGTGGGGTCATAATTAAGAGTAACTTTAAAAAAACCTTGTAATCCATGATTACCCTAATGAATCCCATGCCTGGTTTAATTGATCGCCCGTATTAGATTTACACACTGTAGAATTCGCGTTAAATATGATAATTACTATGCTCTTATAAGTAAATTTCCTATGCTAACCACACAAAATAAATAGTTATTTGTTATACAAGGGTGCAAAGTTGTATTTTACCCGCGAGTATGAAATTGAAACACGAGCAAGCGAAAGGCTTCTATAGTTGAACCACGAGCGAAGCGAGTGGTTCTAAAATAGAATCCTGAGCGCAGCGAGTGTTTTAACATACGAGAAGTAAAATACATTTGCACCCGTGTGTAACACAAAACTTTTCCCCTCACTATAGCGAGGAAACTCAAAAAAGGTAATTATTTATTCACATTACAATCATCATCGGGTTAGTGATAATAATTTTCCAAATGCATCATGTATTTAATGCAAGATTTTGTCGCAGTAAACTTAGCACGAAAAAGTAAACGCAGCACGATTTTAACACATTCCTGTAGTTGCACACCAACGCCAATACATTATTAAATCATTCTCATTCATTATTTTTACAAAATTATAACAGAACACTCTGAAAGTTGTTTATTAGTTTACTATTTTTATGCGTGTTCGAGTCGGTAAATAAAGATTATAACCTATAATATTCATTGACAATGTTGACGTTGACATTTTCTGCGTTCTGTGATTGCATCTAGTCATCTTATCATCATTCACTAAAACAATTGTTACTTATGGAATTTTAGGATTTATGTGTTAAAATCATCATAATTATTACATAAAGGTTTGTATTTTACACTAAATTCTCAAACAAATTATTTAATTATCATTAATATGGAACGATTTCCATGAGCATTTTACGTTTTGTTATCTGTTAACGAATGCTACTTCGCGCTACGCTCCAAGGTCATTACTTTGCCACACAAGTGAATAATATGCGTTTTTACACGTTCGTATTAAAGGATGAACGAGCACTTTACGAGCTAGTGAGGGGAAAAATATAATAACACCTACCATGGAAAATAAACTCGCTAAGGCGCAAAATAATTGCGAATTCATTCCGGATATTTTCGTGTGCAAGTTAAAGTTTCCGAATAGAAGAAATAAAAAAAGATTACCCGATATCTAGGACATAACAGACAAAACAAACAAATCGGAAAGTCTAAATAAAACAGTCACTGCACGCGAAGATTTGGTAGTGATTTAAGATAACATTACGCTGTACCGTTGCAAGATCGTTTGCCTGTGCGATGCCGGCTCCTCACCGTTACTTTAGCGCCAAATCAGCCTACAATACGATCTGTATACTTTGATTCGGATAATAAGTTTAGAGTCACGATCCGGTTCCGTGAACCTGTCTACGTAATCTCTCGCCTGGATTAGAGGTTTCCTTATACGGATCGAGATGCATATTATTTTGCATCAGACGTATCGTTAAGACAGATAGTGGGTATGAATTATATATATTAAAGCTTCCAACTTCCCGGCTAATACACTTCTGTATTCTATAGATTTAAGAAACTGTTGGTATGTAAACATCTGCCTATTAGTCTTAGGAAAATAAACTGCCAAGTTCCTTATGGCTTCTCCCAGTTTAGACAAGAATACAATGCAGCGGTGGCTCGTAAATTAAGTGGATAATATGGGCAATAAATTGTGGTAATCTATATAGGACTTTTATTATGCCGCCATTGCCATCAATGTCAGAAATGTCAGGATATACGTACATATCTACCTATCGCGAAATAGCGACATTCTCTTCTCATTCAAGTTTTCTCCGATTATATTATAGTAAGTACCTATATAGGTACATTGGCAATTTTTGAGCCTGATTATTTGATTAAGTTACTAGCTACTATTCGTACCTACGTTACTTATTTTGATATTCCCCCACCAAAATACGTCAATCAAATTTGACAAGTCTATTGCCTTGTTTCTGTTAACAAGTAAAGTCACCTGCGCTCAAAGACAATGCACTGTATCCACGACGAGGGACCCGAAGAACTTAACCCCTCTTGTTGCTTTTGCCTTCGCCACATTGAATTGTCCTGGTTTCGGGTCATGATTCGGCTACGCCAAAGTGATACCTTTGAAGTTGCGGGTGTTTTTAGGCTACGGTAACTGCTTACCATCTGGCAAGCTCGTATTTTTCTTTGCTACAGTATTGTACCTACTTACTATAAATAAGATAATTGGTAAATACAAGCATATAAGTATCGTAGATACGTACATATATTATAAACATATAATATTTCGTGAATATCGTCACTCTTCCGTTCACATAAGAAGGAGACGTCAATTTTATCTGGCATTCTGGCAACGATAATAGCACGATCACCATACGCCTACGTCACACGTTGCCAACAGGCGGTATGCAGTTACCAACCGAGACACAGATAAACTTAGGTTCTCGGGATATTTTTACAAATACAGTACCTACATATTTCGAAGCAATGAGATATTTTTTTCTGTTTTTTTTTAAATGGAGCCTAGACCACAAGGCGAGACAATGAGGTAAGGATTACCTTACGTGCCTACGTAGGTACTCATAGGATTGGAACCTATGAAACTGGTTGACGATGATGATTCTTTGAGCCAAAAATCGCTTGTTTCATTGTTTGTGAGCTGACACTAGCACATTAAGGACCAAGAATAAAGAAAAAACGCAACAAAACACCGTTTTTTTTACCGGCAGAGCTGCTATTGTCATGTACATATTTGCACTAAACCACTAATTGGAGTTCGAGGCCAAAGAATCTACGAAAATATTGCTACAACAATGAAATGTTCTTATAATAGTGAATACTTATTTTCTAAAAACAGGCGTTGAGTTATCTTATTTATTGGTAATTTTAATTCTTTAATTTATAGAAACAATATTATTTACTTATTTTCACGTAAATATGAGATATTTTAATAAAAACTTAAGTATCCGTAATTATTAGTAACAAAGTTGGTATTGCGCTGGTATCACCTCAGGTGTTAATAACATTTGGTACAGCAATTTAACTACACATAAATTAAAACCCTATTTCTGCATATGGTGTTATAATAATAATAATAATAACCCCGCGGGGGCAGCTTGTGGCGAGCTGACGGTGAGTGGCGACACCGCGGACCCCTATTCCAGAGGGCCCTTTTATATGGCCCTCGCCTCTGTGCTTGCCTTGACCGGCCGGCCAGAGTGGATTCGCAAGCGCGGGACCTATGCTCCAGGTTGGAAGTGTAAAATGTCATAACGCCGGCGGCCCTTGAACGGATTACCGGGATCTGGCTACCGCAGTCTCACCTCTCGACAACCTCAAAGCCACTCTGAAGTGTTGCGCTATTGTCGCACTGTGCGTGCGGCCGTTTGTAGGGCCCACTAAATGAGTTGGCGAGTCACCACCTGCCTTTTTACAATTTTGAGACTGATTGTCACGGCAGGTGTCCGCTAGTCTCCTCCCATAACCCAGTATCCAGTCCATCCATTATACCAACCATAGCCCAAGACCTTAGTTCCCATCGCAGTCACAGTGCTGCACTGCAATAGTCTTTGCACCTGGCGGGGACCATCTCCGGACGTATCATATTGTGCGCTCGGGGATGGTATCCGCCACGTGTATCCTTTGCTTTATATTAATTGTCTTAAAGGGCCTCTGCGCTGTTGGCTTCGGCCCCACGCATGCCTCCCAAAGGCCCGGGACCCCATGGTCCCGAGATATGGCAAAGACAAACAAATAATAATAAATCTTTATTTCAGAGCGAGGCTCCATAGAGTGTTAGTTATTACATAAGTACTTAAAACTAAAATTACAATTATAAAAACAATATCTTAATCTAAAGTATATGCAACACCTTTTATCTGCTGAATCCACGAGCAGAATAAAGGACTCTCGGCTTTTATGGGAGTGTACTCGATTTTTACCCAGGACTCAGGAGGATAAGTGATGAAGAAGACAAATAAAAAATAAAATACAAAAATATCTTTCCCATAATTTTAACCCGTAAGAAGGCAGGGGGCTTAGTAATTTAACCATACCTACTGTCTTAATAAATATGCACGCTGTCGTTTGTGTTCACTGACAATTCAACTTCTTTTTAAAATAGGCTTTGAAACGTTGGCTCTTATCATTTTAAGTTCTTTACAAGAAAATTTTGTCATTTCTATGTTACTTAAGAGAAAAGAAAAGTTTTTAGGTATTTACGTGTTTTTAAGAAAATCCTAGTTGTGACAGCCATATTAAACAAAAAGGCGTACAAACATTACGGAGGTATATAATGTTTTTATTAGGAATTATTTTAAATAAATAAATTAAATAACAAAAAGGTTGTGGAAACCTGAAAACTTTATTTGACAATGACATAAGAGACTTTGACAGATTTGACAATAACGCATCTGTCGTAGTTTCGTTGGCCTCGAACTCCAATTACTGGTATAATCTCGCCGTCATTTGTGTCGTCATCAACTGAGTGAAAAGCAAATCAACCAATTGTAAAACATAAGAACATCACAAATTCATTACCAACCAAAATCCCAACGGATATTATGAAATATTCAAAATATACCATTTGCTGATTTATAATTTTTACACTTCACAAATCCTTAAGATCCAAATCTTTAAGACCCAAATTAAGTAAGCACTAAACAGAATCCCTCAAAATGTTCTATGTAAGAAATATATGAGTACCTACAATATATGAGCAGACATCATATTATTCTCCTTTTGTAGATGTCTAAAACTGATTGGCACCTTACGGCTGAATAATGACTAGAGCTTGGTCGGCTCGGAGCGAGGCTCTAGTGTCGATTAATTTTACTCCAAGAACTATAAGTACACAGTCGGAAATTTCACATTGCTAGAGTTTCATAGGAGTGATGGCGAGTGTCAATCACACGTCGAGGATAAGCGGCTCTCGCACGAGGCAGGTAGCTACGTAAGTATCGGCTTGTGCCTTGGGGATGCGAATTAATACGTTCGTTGCCCCGTCCGACGTAGCGTCGCGCCATGTCCTGGCTGGATTCTCGTAGCTAACTGAACGACCGACTATGGCAAACTAGTATAATTGTGACACTGAGATTCGTAAGAACTAAGCGGTATTGATGGCATTATTATTCTGGTTTTCCGCAAACGCTCGCTAGCGGTTCAAATATGGGAACGTCAACCCTGCGACACGCTGCGTATCTTCAGTGTTTATATCCACACACGTATCAAATTGCACACCTATTATAATGTCTAATCTTATGGCTGCCTTGTTAGACGCCCGTAAAGATGATTACACCATTTTATACTAAGTAATATAAAGATAATTATCGCGAGCCGAGTCGTGAGGAATTTTATTGCAAAGTCGTTTTAGTGAGTAATGATACAGGGATAATAAGGGTACCAATACGCGACGAGCGGCATGACAAGAATGCGTAGGCAGCATTTTGAAAGTCCTAATTCAGACTATTCATGAGACCTTGGGTGCATTGTATTCAATTTGACCTCTTAACTAAATGCTAATAAGTTGACAAGTAGGTGGTTAGCTTGCAATTTCATTTCAACACTGGCATTTAACATGACCAACAAACTTAGGTAATATAAAAGCGACTTAAAATCCCGATGGCAAGCTCTCTTTCATTAGTCATCTTTTTAAGTACCATAAAATGATCCTTATTTTCCTGTTTGACCTTTAGCGACAAAGGACATAAGCGAATACGTGACTCCGACTGCAGGCACGCCTTAGCGATGCCATCCTTTGTTATGTAAAATAAAATAACAAAGAATACGAAATGGGCAATGTTAGGATCCCTAGGTGTGCCTGGCAACCGACGAACCGGTTTGACCGGGAGATTCTTTGTTTGGTTATCGCCGAAGTCGGGACGTCGCGACTCGAACTGACATCGCACCGGGGCGTGACTGACGCGCACGTTTATCGTTTTCAGAAGCAGCCGCGCGGATGTGTTCGCTCGGAGGGTCGGGCCGCTGAGGCCCGTGCGGGCTCATGGCGGCCCCGGGTGTGCTCGCGCTGCTGACGGCCGCCGCGCTGGCTGCGCTGACCGCGCAGGCGCAGCCGGCGCACGCCGCGCGCTTCGGGGACCGACTAGCGCCGCGCGTGCCCACCTACACCCCGCGCCATGCGCACGACCGCCACGCCGTGAGCGCTGAGTACGAGGAGTACGACCAGGACTATGAAGAACAAGCCTCCGTCGAAAATGAAGATGCGCCTGTAGAAACCGAGCCTCCACCTCGACGTCCGGTCCGCACCGAGGCTCACCGCCTCGAAATGAGCACTGAATACTTCGTAGTGCCCCAGAGAACCTCATCGACGCCCCCGCCGCCGACCCCTTCGCGTCCTTTCGTACCTTCGACCACGCGCCGTCCAGTAAATACGACAGTGGTTGTACAAACGGCACGTATATCGATGGGAGCTCTGAGACAGGAATCTTGGGCGGTCCCGATTCTAGCTTTAGCATGCGTGTGCATGGCGATGATTGCCGGTTTCGAAGCATTCGTCGTGTGGGGTGCGAGCCGCACGGCGCCCAGCCGCCGCCACCTGCTCCTGGGTCAAACGCTGCTCTTCGGTTTGTTCACTTGCGCCGCTTCGGCCGCACTGTACGTCGCCACTCCCACAGTGTTTACATGCGGTGCCGTGCGTTTCGGAACTGGAGTCGCATACGTAATAGTATTCGCGTCATTGCTCGTGAAGTGTGTGTTTTTGTTAAGCTTAAACGGTGGCGTATACTTGCCGGCCGCGTACCAGGGACTGTTATTATTTTTTGCGGTAATGATTCAAGTGGCCATCGGCGCCCAGTGGCTGGGCGGTTCGCCGCCTCGATTGATGAGCGGCGCGAGCAGATGTGACACTCAGTTATCGGACTTGTTGATGTCGTTGTGCTACGCGGCGTTCCTGATCGCCGTGGTTTGCGGCGTGGCGCTGCGGTCGCGCGGCATCCGCGATAACTACCGCGAGGCGACGCACATCGCGGGCGCGGGCGGCGCGACGGCTGCGGTGTGGGTGTGCTGGGTGGCGGCGGCGCTGGGCGCGCCGGAGCGGCACCGGGACGCGTGCGTGGCGGCGGGGCTACTGGCGACGTGCGCGGTGGTGTTCGCGCTCATGTTCGCGCCGAAGGGCCGGCGGCTGGCGGCGCTAGGCCGCGAGGGCCGCTGGGACGCGGACCGCGACGAGGGCCTGAGCTCGCTGGGCGCCGGCGGCTCGGGGTACTCGCCCTCCTTCTTCCACTTCAAGCCCGTCAAGTACGGCATGGTGTCGGCCGCGGCGCCGCTGCCAGCGCCGCCGCCGGTGCTAGATCGCAAGGAGCCGCCCGCTCAGCCAGCCGGTTAGTTAAGTATCTAAAATGCGCTAATAGTAAGAACTAGCGCTTCCACGCACCGAGATATGATCGCAATATGCCGCATTCTGTTCGCAGATCTGTACGGAGCGATGTTCGCGAGCTCGCCGCACATGCATGCGCGCCCTCTGTGCCCCCCGCCGCACTACCCCCTGCACCCTCTAATGCACTACCACTACCCACCTTATCACTACATGTTGCCACCAGGTAGGTATAACAGACCTGCACCGCCCAACTTATTCGCATTTACCTAATTTGTAAACTATCTTCCACACTTCGTTGTAAAGATTTAATTGTAGATTACGTTCCTCCATTATACCACTCCCTCACGCTGATGTAGATGGTAGAAGTAAGAACTTACCTACTAAGTATTATCCTCATACACATAAACATAATCACTTTACTTAATCCTATTGCACAATTTGCACTGTTCATGTAGATACATACCTACATAATCGAACGCGTTTGGTTTGCGAAATTAAATAGATAAGTATTGGAACGCCCCCGAATATTGTTCTGTTTCTATATAATTAATGTACCTATCTAAATACGAATTGTTATTGGGTCGATTGCAAAAACTTCAGTATGACTGAGGTATGGAAGAGTAAATTGATTCAAGTAACATATCTCGTCTTTTCGATGTATCCTAGTAGATAACAATAGTATCAAATAACTAGCGACTTTCTTAATATTCATTGTTGCTGTGACAAGTTTCGTATATTTCCATGAAACACGTCCATGGTGAAAATACTGCCCAGGTTTTACAATTATATATAACATACGTGAGACTCAAATATATTTCAATAGGTATTTAGCGAAATGAGTTACACCTACTCAGATAATTTAAAAAATAAAACAAATAATTGCTCGACATGTTTCGTTCCGTTATTCATAATGTTTAAATTGCCTCAACCTAACGAATATTATTTACAGATGTAGTGAGAAATGACTTGCCTTCGGAAACGTTCGTCAACGTCATGCTGTTTCAGTCTATCTCACTGAGACTGACAGTAATAGCTGTCATGCTACTTCAGTCAGACTCGGTGACACTGCCTGAAACAGCATGTGTTTACGAACGTTTCCGAAGGCAAGTAATTTTTCACTACACCTGTAAACAGCGACATTTTATTTTGACTAAGTACAGTTTTGCTCTTTGTAACGTGCCAACCGATGCGTAGAAAGTAACACTTTTCCGCATTATTTAACAATGTGGAATTGGTGTTTAAACACCTAATTACTGCCAATTTCATTAGCCGAATTATGCCGCTTAGTTTTCGTGTTGAACTACTGGTCTTTATATCTGTTTTAAAATCACCGACACTTCTAGAGACAATATTTTTCATGATATAACTACTCAAACATACGTAAATATTGGATATTAGATCGAAACATGTCGAGCAATAATCCACTTAAATTACGTGCGTAACCCGTTTCGCTAAATATTTAAATATGTACATGAATAGGTAGGATGATAAACAGGGCCGGATTTAGACGTTGAGAGGCTTCGGGGTAACAAAGGAGTTCTCCCTGGCCCCCAATAATTTACCAAATAAAGTAGACAATTTTCTGAACGGAATCTTTCGAGCTTGCTTACCCATTGTAACCTGAATTATTTCACGTCTCAGAATTGAAAAATATTCTAGAATATTGTTTCTGAGGTCAATTTAGGCGATATGAAGCTTTATCAATTTTTTATTCTTCCATACATGAGCCGGTGCCATATGGCACCGCTAGGTCACAATGGGTTAATTCGCCGAAAGATCGTTGATGATTTCGCTGAAATCTAGGTCCCGGAGTAGATCGCTTTCAAAAAAAATTACTAGTTGGAATTAGATTTTTTTTTCCAAATCTCTATTGTGGGTGGGGGCCCCTCTCTCGTGGAGGCCCCGGGGCTGTAGCCCCGGTTGAGCCCCCCCCCCCCCTAAATCCAGCCCTGTTCCCTAATTTTGACTTTCAAGTTTCAAGATAAACTCCGTAAACAACTATTATAATGCATATTTGGTCAAGACATAGATGATGATAGTGGACTCCTCTGCAGGCATGATGGTGCGTGAAGAGGGCAACGTGTACACGAGCGTCGAGCCCACCTTCAGCAGCAACCCCAACGTATTCTTCCAGCGCACGGAGCCGTTGCATGCCGGCATGATGTACTGAGCATCTGACAAACCAGCGTTCCGCCGCGAACATGGATTTGACAGCACCGCCTAGCGAACAGCCTCGTTTGTTTTGATTCAACCCTTTAAAACCCACTTAGCCAAAGGCACACAGTACTGCGATCATCAATCCGCTTGCCCAGCGTGGCGATTATGGGCATTTGCCTCCTCATGCGTCCATACACTTAGGTAATAGTAGAGGCCTTTGTCCAGCAGTGGACTGATTATAGGCTGATGACGTGATGTGAAGCCAAAGGCGATAGCACCCGTAATGGACAAGGTCTCAAGTATACATTCTCTAACTCATTCGACGCCGGTGACACAGCGTCTGTGATCAAAAAAATATTTATATGACACACATATGTGAGCCAAATAAAATTATTCCTATGCCACTACCATTAATGAAATTCTTACTCCTATCACTCCTATGCCAGTGACATATGTATAAATGGAAATACGTTTTTCAAATCAGAATACGTTCCTGAAAATGCCCTGATAAAAAAAGTATTACCTAATGCGTTTTTCGTTGTTGTGTAGTTTCGATACAAGACTTATAGTACTAGTAGGTAGGTACCGTATACTATACTATTTTAGCTTTTCAAATAGAAATGCTACTGTTTTGCATTCTTTAGAAGCTACACGAAATATTAAAACAAATTAGTTATAATATAATATGTCGTAAAATTAACAGTACGTAAGTTCCAACGCGCAAGACGTTTGTTACAACAACGCGTTGATGTCTTATTATTAAACTCCTATAACACGCGTTAGTAGATTTCTTTTCCTTTGTGATTTTAACATTATAATGTAGTTTGAAAGTGTCATAAAATAATGTTGTAGGTATTTCAAATGTGAAAATGAACGTACGATTATTCGATACATCTGTTGGCTACTCTACTTCTGTTCAGAATTGTAATAATAATTGTAAAATATATAATAATAACAAAAACCGTGGGTTTCTGCAAAGTTTAAGACAAGGTCCTGTGTCACAGCTTGGCTCATAGTGGAAGTTTTAAAGGGTACATATTTCAAACCCCCAGAATCTTCTGAGTGTAGAATTGTTTTATGGAATAGAGGCCGAAAAAATACCTATTATAAAAATGTCATCATTTGAGGAAACTCATGGCGATGATTATGAAAATTTGACCGAACTAAAGGCCACCGTCATAACGATTACGTGAATAAAACGATGTATGGCATACTGTAATTACTGCATAAACCTGCTAATACTGTATTTATATGTTTTGGTATTTAGTCTAGTCAATACCTCACCTACACTCAAACTGAACTTTTTCTGTTTTTTTTTATATTAGCTAATAAATATATGGACATGATGGTATGTCGCCACTATAGACTTAAATTACCTTATATTTAGTTCTGTCTATTTGTGTTGTTTGAAAGTGATTGAACTTGATTTTATGAAAGCTTACTGTACTAATATAAAAAAAGCTTTCGCTCCATTGCTTATACATATTTACCTACGACTTTGTAGCCCTTGTGAGAAGTAGAGTAATTGAGCATCTGTAGGTACTATATTATCAGCATATTCTAGGTATCACATTTCTAAACATCTTTATAAAAATGTACATATATCAGCTTTATGCAGTATTAAGCAGTGTCTGAAAAGATGTCCGAATAGTATAAATTATATCTGATATAAGTCGCACTTTTAAACTAGTGAAAAACGAGGTTTGTGATTTTACAAGTACTTAACCCACCCTGGAAACTGAATCATCTGATTTCTGAATAGGTTAAATATTATAAGATACTATTAGGTTTACTGATGTAAGCTCTCTTTTATAGTAATGTGTAAATAAAACTTCTGAAGACTGTTTAGATTGTTTTATTATTAAATTATGAACAACTTGTCTTAAATATTAAATCTACACAATCCCGGTGTTGTGGGGGATTCGCAACACTCTTCACAAACACACACCACTTATTGTTCACTTCACTTGGTTCCCGTGGAGAGGAGAGCCAGTAGGCCAGAGGCGGATGTCAGGGATATAATGTAATTGCTGTAAATGCATTAAGGACAAAATTGCGTAGTCAGCGGAATAGTACTCTGTAAATCTGGAAAAGAATGCTTAACTACAAACTAGACTTAAATTAAAAAGCTAATACAGCTAAATGTCTCATTCACTAAAATACTGGTCAATAATTTCATAAATAAATAGACCAAGATAAGTTTACTCACTCATTCAAACTTTAATGAACATTCATCTTCTCCACTCAGAATAAATGCAAAGAATGCTATTTTCTTCATATAATTCTTGATTGTCACATGAAGTTTTGTATTGTTTCTGGCACACTATAAATAGAACCCAAAACTGCACCAGAACACACGTTTATTTTCCACTGCTCAAAAGATTAGTTACCCAAATTGGACACTGTTAGAGGTCTCTCAAAAAACAAAAGATTGCTTTATTTCTTTACATAAAAAATAATTTATCTAAATTTGAACTTAAAAACATGTCCGTAGAGTTCAATATTATAACTGGCTTTGTAAGCAATGGCTTAATATACAAGGTGGTCCAAACCTTGACATCAAAATTTTTTTTTTAGGTTCCTTACGTCATGGGCTATCAGAATATACCCCATGTATGTTAGCCGATTTTTTGTAGTTTCCGAGTTATGAATTGTTGAAAAAAATTTTTTGCGAAATTTTGGAATGAAGAAATTAATTGAAAAAAAAAACTATTGGGTTTTTTTAATATTTTCTTTTTGTAAAAGTATAACTACAAATAAAGCATTTACTGACAAAACGATTAGCGTCCTCACTTTGATACAAGTAGGATAAAAAATACCAAATTCAAAATTTTACGTTGAAAACGCATCAAAATAGCATTAATGTACGTAAATAAAAAAATAAAACATATCCCAAGGATTTTTGGTAATCTTAAGACTGCCCTAGACCTTAAACCTTCGTAAAAGCAAAAAAAATGTGATACTTAATGATGAGGATTTTTCGGAGTACTTAGTCGGTCAAATAAACTTTGCATGCATGTGCGTAAAATTCAATTTCAGTTTTGACATTTTTTTAATGTGGCGTGTAAGTGACAGCTTTTGTATTTGACGTGGCGTCAAAAAGGTTAATAAGTTGTCTACTCGATGAAACGGATATGGACAAATCCAGTATAAACACTGCAATTCTAGATATGTTTTGAAAAGGATACACAGTGGGTGTGAAAGAGCGCAGCAGATAGAAGCTGCTCAGGATCACGATGGCCAGGAACAGAGCATTGTTGTAGAAGATTGAGAAGGTGGTGGCTTCATAGTCAGCAACCTCATTCTTCTTCCACAGGATTCTGGAATCCAAAATATGATACATGTAAGTAAAAGGAAAACTGCAATGAGCACATTGTTTAGTCAGAAAAAGTGAAAGTTAATGTTTAAAACATAAATCATCAACATCATTAGTTAATTAATGATCATAAACTTGTTAATTCTGTTGAAACTATTGATCCAAAATTATGATTGTTTTTTATAGGATTAAACTTAATATGAGACATTTTGATGGCAACAACAGACAAGGTTTTAAGTTCTGAACAAAGCTTCAGCACTGTGCAGTCTGTGCACCTTATACATTGTTGTTGTCAATATAAACAGACAAGGTTCTAAGTTCTGAACAAAGCTCCAGCACTGTGCACCTTATACATTGTTGTCGTCAATTTATATATTCTGCTTGAAATAAACATAAAACAATTACTTAAGAAAAAAACATATATGAAGGTTAGCAAGATTTAAGTTTTGGAATTTGAGTAAAATTATACACAATTATTAATGTTGGATTCAGAGAAACCTATAAAGGAAACTAAAGATGCTAAAAATACACACAGAACCACTATAAAGAATGTAAATTTAATAGCCCCAACTAACCAAATACACTCCAATATATGTACCCCAATGCAATATGGAACCCCAATTCAATAAAATTACAACTAAATTCTAAATCTGATATAAACAACTCAGTTTCAAATAATGTTAAATCACACAAGTCCTTGTCAATATAGTATTAAAGCTGCTTTAGGTAAGATCTGAAATCGAATTGGAGATCAAAAATGTAAACAAATGGGATACCACCACAAAAAAATGATCGCGAGAGGTGGGTAATCTAAAATCATTGAAATACTTTTAAAAAATGCGCACATGCATGTCACTGACGGTACGTATAGTTTTTAAATATTTTACTAATTTTTAATATCAAACATTATTTTTTTAATCGTATATTTCTAGTATTTAGTAGTTTAATAAAATGTAGGGTTATATTTTAAAGACAAACGGGTCTTAACCGCGTAAACTTACGTTTAATTATATCCTGACGTTTCGGGCATGACGTTACACCCGTGGTCGCAGGCAGACTGGCGAGAGAATGTATCAACACCTTCGAGCTGCGCGGGTTTTTCGAACTACCCGCACTTGATCTTGATTATTCACTTCTAGGCTAGGGTTGTCACTAGGTCTACACACAACACTCACAACATCCAAAGGCTTTAAAATGGATGTTTCACCACGCTTACATTTGTAAATCACGGGACTCCACGCGGACGAGATTCCTGAGTTTTGCGGGGAAAAACCCGCGCAGCTCGAAGGTGTTGATACATTCTCTCGCCAGTCTGCCTGCGACCACGGGTGTAACGTCATGCCCGAAACGTAAGGATATAATTAAACGTAAGTTTACGCGGTTAAGACCCGTTTGTCTTTAAAATATGAGTGATAATCGTGAAAGTTTAAATCAATATAAAATGTAGGGTGTTTAATTTATAATACTGGCAATGATAAGAAGTTTTAAACATTTGGTTCGCAGTTATAATAATGTACCTACTGAAAAAAATCAAAACAAGAATGTGCTCCAAATGACTCTTTAATGAATCCATAAAAACTCCTAAAATTTAGCATTACAAAGTACATGAAAACAGATTTTAGTATTTTTACCTACAAATCAATCATTTTAATTTTTTATAGAAATTGATTCGATTGTAACTATAGATGAAGACTGGTATTCGTTCCCCGACTATCTTAAAGATTAAAGTAAAACGACATTGGTTTTCAAACATTGATTGATTATGTTGATTATTTACATAATTCTAGCAAATTTTCTAGGTATTATTTTTGTAATCAGGAACCGTGGACACTCAGCCGCATGCTTTTTTATAGTCATCTCCAAAAATATGTTAATGATTGTGATACTTGTGTATCGAACATACTTTGACTTTCGCGTATCTACATCTAAACATCAAGCATTGTCTTAGGTTTAGCACCTGTAAGTATATTTTGTAAGTGTTTAAATAAATAAAATAAAATAAATAACCCATCTCAAAATGCGACGTTAATTTATAAAGGTGTTAAAAAATAAAAAGTTTTATACTCCTGTAATGTCACTTTAACATTGACTTTATAATGTCATGTCATTGTCATAGATTGTTTACATTTTTGATCTCGAATTCCATTTCAGAGCTTAGATAGAGTATTGACATATGGCAAGAAACAAAAGCATGTTTTAAGTCACCTTTCATCCTTCTCCTTCCTGCTCATCTTCTTGTCGTCGGCGAGCTTGCGCGACATCTCGCGCGCCACCGCGTCCTCGCGCTTTACCGCGACGCGGTGCTTCAGCTGGAACTTCGTGTTGCGGTACGCCAGGGCCAGGAACCAGGTGCAGGCCGCTGTCACCACACCGAACCACGCCAGCGAAGAGCTCACCTCCAGAGCGTGTACCCTCCAGAACAACCCTACAAAAAAAACCCGGTCACTTTCACTTAGCCAACAGTACTAAGTTTTATGAATGAAAAGATCGTCAATATTGCATTTGAAGACTATAAAAGGCATAAAATTAGAAACTTACATATAGGAATAGCAGATACGATGAAGGCATTCCCGTAGAATAGAGCTGAAGACTTGGTAGAGACATTTCGGCTGAAATCTTGCAGCAGCAACTCTTCCTCTTTTGTGAAAGCCTTGTTCGCTTTTCCGGACATCTTGTTATGATTTAACTGTAATTTTTAATAAATAATTATTATTGCACACACTGCTCTTTCTTATAAGAATTAGTACTAACTTCACAAAATAAGCAATGAACCGTACTTCGTGGCTGGCGATTGTCGAAAAGTCGAAACGTCGGCTGACATGTCGGCGACGTGTCAAATATGTTGCCCTTGGAAAATAATTATGTGGGCTCAATTTGATTAAAATAATGATTAAAATTATGGTGTACATAGACAGCATTTTTTAATAATATGTCAGTTATACTGTACACGTACAAGTACATAGTTATAATAACAGAGTAACTTTCAAAGTTATTAACATCACGAGTTATGCGTTGAATACTTTTTTTAAGCTAGCAACATCTTTATTTTTTTAACAAATATATGTCAAAGTCAAAATCTTGCCGACAGTGCCGACAATAAGATTACAATTTGGATTATGGCATAACATAAATTTATACAATATTTGATGAAATAAATGGTAATGTTGTGATTCATATTTTAATATTCACGAAATTTAAATTCTATAATATTTAAAAAACCGGCCAAGTGCGAGTCGGACTCGCGCGCAAAGGGTTCCGTACCATTATCAATTTATTATTAAAAAAATACAGTTAAATCAGCCTACCTCAAAAACTATAGGAGATAATTTTATCAAACCAAAAATCGTTGATAGAGTTTATTAATGTGCATAACATATATTTTTTTCAGAATTTTATATCGCGTAGTTTAAAAAATAGAGGGGGGGGGACACATTTTTCAGACTTTGAGACCTGATATCTCGAAAACGATTTGCTTAAATAAAAATGTGATGTATAAACCTTCATGTCATTTTCAAAGACCTTTCTATTAATACCCCACACGCTTATGTACAACTAAAAAAAAAATTCTATCCTTCAGTTACATGTATAGAGGGCCCCCACCCCAATGGTTTTTTTTTACAATTTAGTATCACATTCCTGTAGCGGTTCATACAACACATATCCTTACCAAATTTCGTTACTGTAGCATTTATAGTTTCCGAGTAAATTGGCTGTGACAGACGGACAGACGGACATGACGAATCTATAAGGGTTCCGTTTTTGCCATTTTGGCTACGGAACCCTAAAAAGTAAGTGTTTTTCTGTTTTGTCAACTCAATATTTTTCAGCTGATTTCTGAACGGAACTTTTAAACGTCAAATGTTCAAAATTCGAATAAAATCCGTTTGGTGTAGTGTTTACATCGGGATTTGTTAGTGTACAGTGGCTGTAAATTATTCGATTAAAACTCTACAGCTAAATAATTCCAGTTACCAATACGGTGAAAACCTCAATATAGTGAGCAGGCGAATTTAGCTCTAGGAAAATCGCTTAATTGGAGTTTATGTGAAACCATTGTGATACATTTCTCTGACCACAAGGGTTAACACTTGTCTCCATTAACATGAGCCACTTTGAATTTGCAATACCTGTGCAAAAGGATGAGTTATTGGAGTCTCATGCCGGGCAATATCATGTGGAGGACGTGGTACAGATTAGAGTGCTTTTGTCCAAAATTCAGGGTATGTTCTTAATGCTTATTGTGTTTTCTGTATTCAGCACTTTTTGTATGACATTATCATACTTAAATAAATAATAAATAATAATAAAAATAATTTCTTACAATTACTGAAACTACTTTCAAATCCCCTTACAGATGCTGCAAGAGCGTATAATTCTGAAGGTGTTGAATACATACTGGAGCATTTTGATACCTATTTTTCTATTATTGTTCATGGCAGCAAGCTTGAATGGAACATCATTAATAAAGGTAGGTAAATATAGGAAAGAAACATAATAATTTGACTATTTTGTAATGTGATGGGCTTACATGTAATTTCTCTTGTTGAAAGGATTTGACCACCTTGTTAGAACTGCAAAGGCCTTATGCAGCCACATTGAACTAATAATGCAGGATCAAGAATTAGATGCAGATCTTAGGGTGAAGACCCTGAATATAGTGAAAATGGTAATGTACTTGTATACACAAGTAATGAAAACAAAGGATGTGAAGTTAGCTGCTGATGTAAGTATATGTGTGAAAATTAAATGTTTAATATTAATATGTGTTAACAGTTTCAATCCAAATGAAGCATCAATAGATATTGATATGTCATATTCATATTTTCTATCTACATTATAATTTCTTTCTTTTCTATAATACGGGCGTTGTAATACTTCATACTATATTGTGACAAAGCCAAATTTACTGAAATATGTTATCATTTACTTATTCTAGCATTCCAATTTCTTATAAATTTTTTTAGTAGTTAATATTTCATAAAATCTGTTTTGCGACATGCTTGATTATACGTCATTAATACTAGTGGAATGTTATTTTAGCGTAAATCATAATTAAAGGTACTATAATATATGAATAACAGATATATTTTTTATTATCATTTCTAGAACTCCACCAAATTAACTTTAGGTAAGAAGGGGAAGAAAGCAACTGATGATGAAGAGTTTTGTGGCTGGACTGAATCTGATAAGCAGGCTGCTCTAGTTACTTTACACTTATTACTTCAGCAACCTCTGAATCGCCTTTGGGACCCACCACTGGCTGAAGACAACTTTGTTACGTAAGATCTTTAGTATTTCTACTTGTTACAATGTTGATGGCAATAACAATAAAAGTTCTGACACCCTTATTCATTAATCTCTCATTACTTAACAAGCCACTAAGTATTGTTTGTCCCTTTCTATCATACAAACATATTGGTAAGCCTGAAAGGGACAAACAATACTAAGTGGTTTGCTAAGGTAGGAGACATTTATGAATAAAAGGGGTTAAGTTTTTAACAAACATTTTGCACCTTATAAATTGTTGTCATTGATGTGTCCAGCTGTCTAAGACTACCTCTCAAGTACAGTGTTTTATCTATTAGTGCAGTAAGGGATAGCCTAGCATGAATTAAGAAAATATTTGAAAAATAAAAAACGTACTCTGTATACATAATATCTAAATATTGCAAAGATCGTCTTAAAAATATAGCCTAAACCTTGCCTATTGTAAGAAATTAATTAATAATATAAGAATAACAATAAATATTATTACAAAATTTTATTTTTAGAATGGTTGCTGAACCTTGCTACAAAGCACTGGAAGAACAAATAATTAAAAATAAAGCTGTTAGGGAGACTGTCTTTCAAGTACTTGGAGTACTCATAAAAAAATATAACCATGGAACATCATGTCTCATCAAGCTTGTACAGGTAAGAATAAATCCTTATGGATGCTTCAATCAATCAAAACTACTAATAGGTAACTAATAGGTATCTGTGAAAAGTTCCATTAGGGCTTTAGCACACCTCCGCTGCGAAAACGAGAACGCGAAACCGCAACACAAGTTTCGCGGCCAAACGTTACTACACATGCCGCGGAATCGTACTCTAGTTTCGCGGCGAAACATTCCTACGCGATCGTTAGTATTATTCCTGCATAGAAACCAAATGTCGTCGCTTTCAGAATCCGAAGAAGAAGAAATGGCATTAACATTAAAAGACGTAGAATCTGGATGCACGAGATTATAATAAGAAGATTAAATAGTTAGGCGAAAACCAATTATGTAAAGAATTTGAGTCACATGAAGATCATTTTTATACATAATATATTTCAGAACAGAATGAGGGCACAAAGTTTTGAAGATCTATACAACCCGTTAAAGCCGGACATTACAAAGCAAATTACGAATTTTAGGGTTTTTATAGTCCTTATAACTAAGTTAGTATATTATATAGTTGCCGATTTTGAAGAATTAACTTTTGACACTTAAAGATTGATCAAAAGTTCATTCTTAGAAATCGGCATTTAAAGGTTCGTTTCTGACCTCTTGTATTAGTTTTTCGGTGAATTCAATATCTAATTCTACAATTTTTCACTGTTCCGCCATGAGAAATCTGTTGACAGCCACAACTCGCTTGCGAAACAAACGCGAAACTTCAAAAAGTGGCGGAAAAGTCGCGGAGGTATGCGCGACGTCGGAGCAGATCGCCGATGTTCCGCGAGAGAGAGATATATGCATCGTCAGTTCAACGCGCTAGAACAGGCAGTTTCGCTATTGTTCCGCTCGTCTCACAACGGACAAACTGTAGCGAAATGTCAGCGGTTTCGCTACTTCAGTTCCGCGGCGGAGGTGTGCTAACGCTGTTATTGTCTACAAGTGTTCTGTGGACATCATAACAGCAAATGTAAGAAACAAACTTATCAGCTGTTGTGCAAAAAGATACACCTTACTGCAATGAAATAGGGTTCAAAATAGTATCTTATTGATTAGACTGTTCTGGCATCCAGACTCCTGTGACTTGTCTGCTTTACTGTATTATTTAACCAAACCCTAAATGGTCATACAACAAAATAGACAGACAGTATTTTCATACCACAACAGAGTTACCTCTGGTATAAAACAACCTTTCAATAGGTATTTACATTTCTCAAGTTGCGTTGAAGTATGTTAATTACTTATTTACATTTTGTTTACAGATTCTTCAAATGGCTGAACACTCAGTGTCCCCAATTTGCGCTGGAGTTGTACAACTGACTAAAGATTTTGAAATAGGAACATTTGGACCTCAGATGGTAACTTTTTTATGTTTGCTTAATTTATACTTACCAACTTTAAACCAATAGATTTGTGACATATCATCATATTTTTGCTATTCTTCCTGAAGCCTCTTCCATCATCACCATTTTCTTCTCAATATTGTCTACTGCTGAGCACAGCTGTTCGCGTATGCTACTTTTAACAGCCCATGCTTATGTATTATGTAGCACAGTGGCGTAACTATACCATCTGGGGCCTGTGGCAAATTATTTTGATGGGGCCCTATCAGTAACAATCGTCACATTGTACTCAGTTTAATTTTAAATTTAAATTCACTGCCTCTTGGGCCGGGGCCCTCTTGGGTCGGAGCCCTCTTGGGTTGGGGGCCCGTGGCATTTTGCCAGCTCTGCCACCCTATTGTTACGCCACTGATGTAGCATCTCATAAAGTCATAAGTCTCCTTTTCAATTCAAAAATATTTTTGTCCGTTTAATAGGTGCGTGAA
The DNA here is from genome assembly GCA_025490895.1 of Thaumatotibia leucotreta. NCBI lineage: Eukaryota > Metazoa > Arthropoda > Insecta > Lepidoptera > Tortricidae > Thaumatotibia > Thaumatotibia leucotreta. The sequence goes on from JALPQI010004854.1 coordinate 64,029, forward strand.
ATAGCAGAAGCCTTAGCATCGAGTGATGAAGAGAACGCGGGTGTAGGTACCGAACAGGGCGCGGCGCGTAACTGCGGCGCCTTCCTACTTGAACTGACTAAGGAACTGCCTAAAGAAATGACTTCTGCTATTACCACACTGCAGTCCTATCTGGAAAGTGACGAGGTAATGTAATATAGAAACTAAAAAGCTAAACCTACCACAACTACTAGTACAGTCGCCATCAGATATATCGTAGCGTCAGGAGCGTTAAAAATATCTGAACACGCCTTTACGATGGAGGCGTATTTTATTAAGGTACTCGTATACAAAGAAGTAGACTATATTTACTTCAAATCAGTTAAAATAATATTTAACTTAGAGCTTGTGCATAAATCGCGCGAGGTCCTATAGTGGGTGAGGGGGTCGAAAAAAACCACGAAAGATCACTTTAGGGGTTTGGAGTAATATGGAGCGGGATGAAAAACTATCGAGCTTAAATACGTACTTGCGATTGAGATCGTTAAATTTTAAGTCATGGTAGATACTTAGGTTCGTGATTTGCCACAAATATAGTGAATTTTGCAGCGAGCGAACTGCGAACGGCGAGAAAATACACGTGAGACTGCTACGTCAAAAAGTAGCCGAAAAAACTTCGCATGATTTATGTATGATCCCTTATAAATCGGTTAATTTTACTGATTTGAAATACATATATTATTTTTCAAATCACTAAAATAAACTGATTTCAACTTACACGATTTTCATTGACCATTCCTTCTTTGGGACTAGAATTACAATGCCATAGCCGAAACGGCATGGGTAAATTGCGAAGCATATTTATACGCTATTAAGTCGCGTTTCATTAAAATAATAAGTAAAATAAACTACTCTTAAATATAAAGCAAATTAATACGAATTACTAGGAGTACAAGTACTGATACTACTGATACCACATGGCATCGCAATCTAATTGACCTGTTCTTAGCATTTTTAACAGGACACTTAAGCTTTTGTTACAGTTTCTTGTCCAATTGCGTTATCATTATAATTAAGATTAACTGCGATGCGACATAATCAGTTGATTATAGTTAAATGTTGTCTTGTATGTCTAATGTTGCAGTCGTACACTCTGCGTATCAGCGTGCTAGGCATGATGTGTGAGGCACTAAGCATGGAACTCCGAGGCGAGGGTTTGTCCGACGAGCAGCGCATCCAGCGAGACGATTTCCTCGACGATTTGTATGAGCACATGCACGATCTGTCCGCCTATGTGAGACACAAGGTATATAATAATAAATTATTTGTGAGCCTTTATCGAAAATTACTCACTTTGTCGCTGAAAGGACGAAATTCGTTTCTCTATTTGTTGTATGTGTCTAATTATCCTTAAGGTCAATGACAAAGTGGGATGTTTATCTATAACGTGCGTTGATCGCCAAAATTACTTGAAAATGATATTTAGCTTTAAATGATTTTGGCCTACATTCAATTATCCATAAGCATAGAGTAGAGGGTTTTCCGTGTTTTTTTTCGTTGACTCACTTATCTTATTATGTGTAAATACCTTAGAGCTCGTTAACAAA
>JALPQI010004855.1:0-56439 GCA_025490895.1 Thaumatotibia leucotreta
AAAAGTAAATACAATCAATAATTAATTAAACAACTTAGAACTGTAGGGCGAGATCTTAGATCTATAATCCAGGTCATACGTCTGACTAATTATAGTTAACACAACGTCACGATCATTTAAACTCACATAATCGACGGAAAACTGATCTCACTAATGCATTATTGATTACACCTACGACGTCTTTGTCGAAGTTTAACATGGAAGTTAAAATCGATAATATTTTTCGAGACTGCGCTTACCATTCATCCAAGCGTTTGTTTGTGCGACCGACATACTGTCCTGTAACCTCTTAGGAGGCTTTGAAACAATTCTAGAACACAAATTCGACATAGTTTTTTGACAACGCCCGCGGAATCGTTTAAATTGTTATTAAAAACATTAGGGCCGCGTACTCCTACAGTTTGACGTCGGCCATATTGGTCGATGAGATGCGAGACGGGCGCGGGAGGTAGGGTAAACAGCCAATCCAGTGAATCCGGTGCAACTACGTTCGGATACACGTTTCACACGTTTGCCTAATTTGCTTATTTACGACTCGACGAAACCGACTTGATTTAAATACATTTAAATTTTTATTATTTTCTTTGCAAATAGTTGTGTGGTCTCGGAGAAATTTTGTCCTGTTTTCTTATGAATTATGGGACCCAATGTAATAGACAGTCGAAATGTAATTATGAAAATAGGTTTGTCCATCCTGAAAACGTAAATAGGTATTAAAGTGCGTTATAACTAAAAGAGCATTCGCTGTTCTAACCTCCCACTCTACGAAATTCGATCGGTACACAAAACGCGATTGGTTCATTTCGTAGAAGGGGCGCTAGAACAGCGAATGCTCTTTTGGTTTAAACGCACCTTTACACATTGTCTAGGCAATCTAGTATATTGTTCTAAAGTAATTAATAATACCTGTTAATGCGATACCTACCTGCTTTCCCTTAAACTATGCTCACTAGACACACACATTTAAGGCGTTCATATGTGAAGGAAAGGTATGTAACTACTTAAGTAACCCTCTTTAGGATTGAACTTCTAGACAAAACACGAATAATATAACAATCTATACTTTTTATCGAACATCCTGAGACCTAAAATTAGTTAAGTAAAGCGTTCATCATATTTTAAAATCATGGTCATATTCCGTAACTTATATCCACGCGACCAATTTTATTTTAGCGCCAAAGCGACAGGTCGCACCAATAGCGAGTCGGAACGGGATAAACAGAAAGTATATCTGCCTTAAACTCATGTTGCTAATCTTTATATTATTAAAAATAAATACACTTATTCTCTTATTTGCAAGACGGAAACGTGTGTATACCGGTATGAAAAAATATTTAACGGGTTCACGTAATATAAGATATACATTACATATTACTTTAACCCGTCCGGTCTAATTATTCAGTACCCGTATCATGACTTTTCAAAAATTTGTTACGTTAGGTCTAGGTTAGGTACTTACTTAGAACTAAAAACTAAAGATTAAAAACACAAATTTAAAGTTAATACTGTTATTTTGCCCGCATATTTGTTATTATTTATATTCATGACGAACTAATAATACTATTGTACTATTGGACAGTAAAAGGCAAATTAAGGTGTAAAATTGCTCAAAAATATGTCCCAGTGCATTTTAATTTTACTAAAATATAAAGTCGATATAAATTATATTCATGAGAGGATTTTTTCGATAGATGTTTTTGTCTTGACTGTACAAAAGATACAATTGGGTGCCAATTGTCTATGTAAAGTTTTCTGAAGGTATGAATATTATGTTCCCTGATACCCGTCGTCTTACTTAAGGTTCAAGAAAATGCGGCTCCTTTATTTTTATGTTCTAAAATTTGTTAACTATCTTTTTTTAAGTGAGTGAGATGACATTTGTGCAGTTTCACGGATGAACAGAGCCTAATGCTTTCGTCTGCAACAAGTACAACGAAATAAAATAAATAAATGAATGAATGACACGAGTGACATTGATGTTGACAGTTTTTTTTATTTCGTTGTACTGATTGGTGACGAACGTATGAGGCCCTATTCATCCATAAAACTGCACAAATGTTTCCACACTCACTTAAAAAAAGATTATCATCAATTTATAGGAAATAAAAAATAGAACAACCGTATTTTTTTAACCTTAAGACGACAGCTATCAGGGAACAATATAATATTAATACCTTGGGAAAACTTTACATAGCCAATTGCCAATTACACGAACTCGTACTGGATTTTGGTTGGGTCTACAGAGCTGTACTTATTTGCGCAAATATAATGTAATGCAGCAATTTGCTACTATAATACTTTACCTTCAACCACCGGCCGCGGCCGTGGTCTATGCCGGCGCGTAGGTTCCTGGCAGTTGTTGTTCACCTCCGCGAATCTACCGTCTTCATTGATAAGGCTTTCGAAGAAGTCTACACTGCTGTCCATTGAGGTTTGCTGTCGCAGTTGACACGCGTACCACACAAATCTAAATAGAAAGAAAACAATGAATTTCAATATTCTGGATTAATCACTTTTAAAAAGGCCATAATATTGTAAAAGGGATTCACTAATACAACACATTACACACTATGAAATTAACACCATAAACACTGAATAAAAACTATGACTGGTTAGCCAACATGACAATCATAGGACAGCAAGAATTTATCAGAAAAAGATCATAATATTCGGATAAATAAGTAAATAATTTACAGTTCGTTATCCATTTTATTTCACTGTATAGACGAACAGTACTCGAAAACGTTATGCGGCTTTGCGTGCTACACCAAAATTCGTCATGTTCCATTAAATTTACATTGACTTCTGTGTGTATTTAAATTAAAACGAAATAGTTTCATTAAGTCAAATCAATATGTGTGTATTGGGTATGCGTAAACAAATTCCTTTGACGTCAAAAATTAAGGTTCGTTAATAGCGACATTTAAAGCAAAAATTTTTTTATAGTCGCAAAGTTATATCCGTGTCATCCGTTTAAATTAAATTAAGGCACAATAAAAACAATTCTGCTTAGAATCAGTGTTTATAAACAGTGTTTTTTAATGAGTATCATCCATTTTCTGGTAATGTGGTCCACAGTGTTTATAAACACTGTGTTTAGACAGAATTATGTATAGTGAATACGCACCCTTACAAGGCACTACATTTATTTTTGGTTCCAATATATCTGTTTAAGCCGAAGCGGCCACGGTGTTCTATAATATCCGAACATGATGCATCCTAAGGCCATGACAATAGAGGCCGTTGCTCAGATGTTTGTGAACACCCTGGCCGTCCCGATATATTTGATGGCGACTGTACGCAGTAGACTATTCCTGTGTGTGATGAATAAATTTAAATAATTTAACAATTAGGTTAAGACGTTAGGACAATAGATAAGACGGCCGTATTTATACGATCCTCTTTATTTTATTCTTCGTTTATGTTAAGAGCGGTCGAATTAATTATGCATTGTTTACAATATTTTGAAATATTTCATACAGTTGTATTTTTACCTTTTGCAGGTTTTCTTGTGAAAGTCTTATCACTACTATTAATTGAATTACAAATAATGATTGTGGATGAATTTAAAAATATGACGAAATACAGAGGCGCAAAACATTTTACGTCGCTCACTTTTAAGTGAGTGTGAGTTTTATGCGCTGCCATAAATATGCGAAAGTTTTGATAAAATTACACGAACAAATTTATAATACGATTTCGCATTTGCAAACATTAGTGAAAGACATAGTAGTAACAGCTTTCTTATTTGAAATTGTAAAATCTCATTTTACATTCAGTGATTAGGCTCATTATGGGCTTATAGCTAGGTATATAAACAGGAAAAAATACAGATCTCTTACATCAGGTACCATTAATCGCTTAGAGAAAAATCCTCGAATTTAAACTGGTCAGAGTATGATGACCATTGGCCATTACTTAACGTTTGTATTCAATTCAAATTACTATTGTATGTAAAATATGTTGACTTCGTTTAGAAATATTGATTAGGCATATATGGTTTGTGAGTTTCGGTAAATTCAAATATCATTATTGCGTTTAGTTATTGTTATTACTTTTTTCAGAGCTATGTGCTGTCACCTCTAAAATGTTGAATTTGTTGGCATTATTTATTTATTTCCTTAAAATAATAGTACATTACTGCAAACGCCGGGAAAGATGGGCTTACCGGCTGAGTAGGTATGGACAGCCGAACATAGTAAGGCCGGACAGTGATACGAAGCCGGTAAGCCCATTTCACGGCGAGGCATGTATAGTGCTTTTCTCAAACATATGCAATGAAATAAAAAATACGACAATCAAAAAAACAGAATTTAGCTGTTTATGAAAACCGACGCCATGCTTTAAAAAAATATTACTTACCGGCTTAGGCCGTTAAATTCGTATGAAAATCCTTTACTATTATCTCGAGGTCATCCGCCTGCAACGTCATACTACTCATACTTTAAAGCCTATTATGACGAACATAATGACAACATTTCATTGCTTGTTTGAGAAAATATATTTTTCTAATTTCTTCTGTAGAGAAAAGAATATAAGCTTAATTATAGAATGAAATCTTATATGCTATTTTTTTCTTTTTTTATACCCTATATATAACAAGGCAAGATGACAGCGCTAAAAAAATTAGGCAGAAAGTTTATTTCTTCAAAAGCTTTTTTTCTGAATACCTATCACAATTTTATAATATCATTGTGTAAATACTAAATGAGTCAGTTTTTGTCGGATGAAAACCCGTTTCTTAGGCAGCCGTCACACTGGCTCGCATAGCGATCAATGTGACGTCTGCCTTGTTTATTATATATATAAGGTCCTAATTTATTAGATGCAGATATTTTTACAGCTGATAGTACTAGGTCTCTGGAGTATATTAAACCGTGAAACATTATAGCTTCCACGATGTTTTTTTGGAGAAAACGGAAAAACAAATTTCCTACGTAAAAACACCCTGTTTATGCGATTATTAAATGAAAACTCATTGAACAGATTCTAGTACCTCTTTTACGTACCACTTAACTGGAACTGGCCACTTCTCGTCAATAAATTAAATACTTGGTTGTCAATGTCATGTTATTTTCCGTTGGATTGTGTCGTTTGATGAAATGACAGACAGTGTTATTGTGACATGTGATAATGCACACATGATGATTTTTTTCAGACGAAATTATAATTATTTTTTTTGTTAGGAAAATGAAATCAAAAAAATTACATGAAAAGATTTCTTAATTTATATTTAAAGTTAATTATTTTAATGTAAAGTATCATTTGTTAAAATATCTGCAACTAATAAATTAGGACCTTATATATATGTTATACTTACGTGTTTCTTATGTATGTACCTACAAGAAGGCCAAAAAAATAAGTGCATTCCCGTTGCCCGTGAGGATATGGGACTTAGAATAGGCCACTTAGGAGGTTTCCGAAAATATCAGTAGTTACGATTCTTTTTAATACGGATCTACCTTCTGGGTGCTACTACGACTATTTCATCAATTCAGCCTGTGATAGTCTACTGCTGGACGTAAGCCTCTCCTATTAACTGTGCGTATAGGACGCATTAGAAGATAAATGCCCATATCGCAGCTATGTGTCCACTATGATGACGCTGCTGCCCATCATCAATCTTTTATCAAATAATGGCCAGTGACACTTCAATCCCTTAGTCGACTCTTACGACACCCGCAGGAAGAATTGGGGTGGTGTCAAATGTATTCTTACTACCGTCACCACACGGCGCACGACTATTTATAACTACAAAATCTGAAAATTAAATTATTTTTAAATAAACCCTTTAAGGGGCTTATTCTGCTTCCCAAAACCTCACTAACAACGGGAATGCCCATATTTTTTGACTATCCTGTATGAAGTATTTTTTTTTTTAATATTTTATCGTTTTAATTATATCATAACAGCTGAATCTCTTCATAGGCATGGTGTTATGGCGTTGATATGTATAAATAGCTTTAAAAATCTGCTTTTCTACTAGTTGCATTACATTCTTACGTGTTTAACTTAATGCCGATACAGTTTACACATATGCAATACTGATTTGGTAATTAAAATATAATTTATCTTATCTATTATGTACTTAACAACGTTTTAATAAAATAAAAAGCCCTCATAGTCATTTTTATTTTGTATATCATAGCACAATGGCGATTCCTTGCAACGCTTTTTACTTGTAACTGGTAACATGTTGTAAGAAGGTTGTAACTGTTGTAACACGTGAAATCGTTACAAAAGTCAAATTTTATAGCACCCGGCTCGATGGGCCAACACCGACCGCCATCACCGTAAATGTGTTTATATTATTCGGTTGACTGCTCTCTTTTCTCGATTTCATCTTATTAGTTTTTTACAAGTACTTTACGTACTTTCAAACACCCGTTGTAAACCGTTAAAATGTATTGGCGCCGTCCGATAAAAAACTATAAATCTCGTACCAAACTACCAACGTACTCTGGCCTAGTACCGCGAAAATCGAAATTCGTAAATTTTGAGGATTTGTCTGTCACTCAAACGAAGATGTCATTAAAGTGAAAGAGACAAATCCTGGAAATTGCGGATTTCGAAGTTTGCGGTATGGCCGCTGATGACCGTTATAGTTTTAAGGCCAAGCCACACCGGATGCATGTCCAGCACACGCGCACGTGCTGCACAGGCATCCGGTCTGATTTGGCCTTAGAAATATCCTGGTCAGGTCATCAGAGTAAAATCGGTATTCTATATTCCTGTGCAGAACTGAATTTGCAGTTATTTTTCCTCTTTATTATATGTCTCGGGTTAGGCGTTTTATAATATGATTATAAACGTGCATTCAGACCAAACGACCATTTGCTATTCTAACCCCCTACTCTACGAAATTTGATCGTTACACAAAACGTGATTCGATTTCGTGGAGTGGGCAGGCGCGGATCCAGGGGGGGGCAATGGGGGCACTTGCCCCCCCCTCACGCTGGACTTATGTATGGCTAGGTGGTGTTTGAAGTGTAAAATACTATCATATCATAGGGCAGTGCCCCCCCCCCTCAACGAAGTCCTGGATCCGCGCCTGAGTGGGGGATAGAATAGCGAATACTCGTTTGGTCTGAATTCACCTTAATAAGTGATTCCTTATACAGGGTGGTCCAAACCTTGACGTCAAAAAATTTTTTTTAGGTTCCCTACGTCATGGGCTATCAGAATATACCCCATGTATGTTAGCCGATTTTTTGTAGTTTTCGAGTTAAGAATTTTTGAAAATTTTTTTTTGAGTAATTATGTAATGAAGAAATTTATTGATAAAAAAAACTATTGAGTTTTTTTAATATTTTCTTTTTCTAAAAGTATTACTACAAATAAAGCATTTACTTACAAAAAAATTTGCGTCCTCACTTTGATACAAGTAGGATAAAAAATACCAAATTCAAAATTTTACGTTAAAAATGCATCAAAATATCATTAATGTACGTAAAAAAAAAAACGTATCCCAAGGATTTTTGGTAATGTAAAGACTACCCTAGACCTTAAAGCTTCGTAAAAGCAAAAAAAAAAGTGATACTTAATAATGAGAATTTTTCGGAGTAGTCGGTCAAATAAACTTAAAAAAACTTAAAATTTTAAAGTAGTAAAAAATTACTTGAATAACTACACAAATTGAGTTTTCGTGATATTTCCTGTCTTTCTTTATTGATAAGAACAACAAAACAGACGAAATTTCACTTTATTTTTAAATTAAATATTTAGAAGTTTTTTTTAAGTTTATTCGACCGACTACTCCGAAAAATCCTCATTATTAAGTATCACTTTTTTTTTGCTTTTACGAAGGTTTAAGGTTAGGGCAGTCTTTACAATACCAAAAATCCTTGGGATATGTTTTATTTTTTTTATTTACGTACATTAATGCTATTTTGATGCGTTTTTAGCGTAAAATTTGAATTTGGTATTTTTCTATCCTACTTGTATCAAAGTGAGGACGCTAATTTTTTTGTCAGTAAATGCTTTATTTGTAGTAATACTCTTACAAAAAGAAACTACTTAAAAAACCCAACATTTTTTGTATTAACATATTTCTTGATTCCAGAACATCTCAAAAAAAAAAATTTTCAAAAATTCATAACTCGAAAACTACAAAAAATCGGCTAACATACATGGGGTATATTCTGATAGCTCATGACGTGAGGAATCTAAAAAAAATTTTTTGACGTCAAGGTTTGGACCACCCTGTATACAGGGTGCTCGTGAGCATTCCAAAAGATTTTAATGCTGAATTTCTGACTATATTTAGGGTCTTTAATGCTATACAAAATTTCCTGGATTCAGATTGGTTTCAGAGATAATCAACCGTTTTTCGAAATAAGTTTTTCGACGTAACTCGTCATAAAACTTATTTTTGATTACAATGCTACTACAATTGTTTTTAATATTACCACATCTGTTGCCTCTCAATCAAAAAATAAGAATAGACTTGACGAAATAACCTGTCCCTAAAAAATTTATGAATGAAATCATTTTAACAAATTGTTGTTAACATAAAAAGTACTGGAAAGGTTAAAAAGTCTAAAAAAAAGAGAAAATAAAAATTATTTTTAGTGGAATTTGACTTGACATTAGGTCTCATAATATTTTTTGTTTATTTTGATGTCTAGAATACATAGTTAAAATCTCTCGCAATGCCTTGTATTATAAATAACATCTATTAGTACATATAACACAAGCCTTATTGGGCTTACTGAGGCCGATTTGTTTCCTTTTAATGTACATGATTTATTTCTTCAAATATATTTAATTATTCGTTTTATTACATGATGCCCAACATAAAATAATGAAACTTTTGATAGCTATGATGCATAGATTCTATATATTATAGTTTGTAGTATAACTATATTAAGTTTCAAACTAAACTAGTAATGAGCAAGGGACGCATGTCACAAAGTACATAATAATTTTGTAAAGATTTATGAGTGGGTTTATAATATATGTACGATAATTAAAAATAATTTGCACACGACAGATGACTTCAGCTAATTGTTATTCTGCTCTGCACCAACCCTGCATGAAACACGATTGCTTATTGTTACTAGCTCTGAATATATTTATACCACGTAACAACATCTTTCAAAAACACTTAATTTGTATGTCGTAAGGAATATTTTGCACCGAATTAATATATGTATTATATTTATACAACTGTCTGTTATACCCGCGGCATATACCTATGAGCTTTTGTTTAAAAAGTACCTGTTAAGATCATTTAGGATTCTCAATACTAATTTATGCAAACAAAATAATTTAGCATTTTCATTAATAACATATCTGTTACGACATAGTGGGATAATACATATTATTAATACTCATTTAAGCAGACAGAAGACAGGTCGCTTTTAAATCACGTTGATCGTATCAGGACAATAATTCTTCAAGTTTTAAATTAGGTAGATAGTCCTAAAATAAGTTTGACGCATTACTTAAACAAGTTTTTCATCAAAACAAGCGAATAAAATTCGAATTAAGTGAATAAAAATAACAAACCGGTTGGCGAAGTACGTCAGATCCGCTTTTGTAAAAATCAGGCCTAAAACTATTTTTCCTAATATCACAGGTATTTTCGGTGTTCCAAAAACACTACCCTTCATTTCATTTTCTGGTACTGCATCCGTTCATTTTCACAACACTATTCACTGAAAACCGGTACAGTTTATTTTATATTTTTTAAATTAATTCATCCAACCAAGCATATTATGTATCCGAACGGTATTTTCAATATTATTTTTTTAAATGTCAAATTAATGCGTTTGCATTGGTGCGTTCGAACAGACTGCCGCAGCGCGCAGACGCGGCGGTCACGCACTACTATAGCTTGCGCAAGGTCACCTGTCTCCGAGGCGCCGGTAAGCTTGAGCGAGAAGGAACACACACATGTCTTATCTGTGCTCGCTTATCGATCTATTGTATCAATCGGCGATGGTCAACCTTGATTTTTTTTGTTATTTTTAAAACTGCATACTCAGCAATACGCTAAGCTATTTTAGTTATTATGCTCCGGGCTAGGTCAGCTAGCTTGACTGCAGATTGGCTACCCTTACCCAAATATTTAGTGCATATGCATAGTTTTGGAGATGGACCATCGTAGGGGCTTGTCCATTAATCACGTCATACTGTATAGGAGGATGGGGGGGTCAAGAAAAAATCACCAATTATCACCATAGGGGGGGTCATCGGACAAATCACGTGTAATTTTGTGTTACTCTCGAATCTGCTGAACAGCATTATAGCCAGTAAAAAAAATCTTAACTTTTTTATAAAACACGTTTTAAATACTAGGTTTTAAAACTTCGCGATCATTTAGCTCGTAGTTGGCAAACAAGTACGTAAATTCAAGTGTTATTAAAAGGACTACTTCAGTTGGCAAAAAATTACACGTGATATTGGCTAGGGGGGGGGGGGGGTCCTGAAAATATCACCAAATATCACCATGGGGGTGGGGAGGGGCTCTAAAACAGACCAAAATCGTATGACGTGATTAATGGACAAGCCCTAGCACAAACACGGGTCTCACTAATTTAATATTAAATATACTACACACTAATTAAATATACCTCATTTGTATCAGAACATCAGAAGTGATCACTGTGGCATGCCTAGATCATTATTTTAAAAGTATTACGCTCCAACGAGTGATGTCATATTAATGCATAATTCCGTTGTATCTATTTAGTACGGTCAAATCGTACATTAAACTCGCAAAACATGTAGTAAAGCTGCATTTTTGGTATGTTATTTAGACACCATAGGGCAGTATAAAACCACATTTTGCAAGCAAAAAAAAGTTGTGCTAGCTGCGTTATACGTGAAAAACTGTGAAATTTACTGTCTATTTTTAGTTTCTGATTTTTATAAAAAAAGCCTTACGTTTTTTGACAATATGTATCAGGTAACGTTTAAAGATGAATAAATTTGTAACAAGATGAGATAACATGCATTACCGTAGGTCTTATAGTTTCAGAGATTCGAGACTTCAAATAGTACCCTGTTTTGTAAACTAGATAAAATGTTGAGTTTTGCTAACGTTTTTGGTTTAATATCGCCTTACCTAATTATGCTACGAAAAACATGAAATAATTATCTTATAGCGCAATTAATATTCTTTAATTTAAGGGTAAAATCAGGTCAGTAAACTTTGTAATTGAAACTAAAAACGCGAAATTCAAAAAGCAGGAGGTCCGCTATCTAAGTTTTTCATACAAATGGCAAGTCGTGTTGCAAAGCTGCAATTTTTGTATATTATATAGGCTCTATAGGGATGTACGAAAATGCATATTACAAGAAAAGAAAAAAAAGGATTTAGGTAAAGGACGTAAAAAACTGAATAAAAATCGGACTTTTTTTAGTTTTTGGCGTTTAACTAAAAAACTATAACTTTTTGATACTAATTGCTATAAAATTATGAAAGAATATTAAATTTGAAAGGATTTGAGCTACCTTGCATTACCCTAAATTATATAGATTTAGAGATACGACATTTCAAAATGTGCCCTTCATTAAGTTAAGAAAATAAATGCATGTTTTGAAGCCTCGTATAACCCCAACTATAAGACTTACAGTAATTGTTATCGGCTCAATTTGTTCCAAATTTAATGTAGTTATTATCTACAATTACTTTTTTTTCTTAGCGCGAACGTTTTGCCAGTATTTAGTGAATAGCTTTAACGTAACCTAAAATTGGGACTGGCCTTCAACTATCAGCACGAAAGAGGTAAATTCCGCGGTAGATTTCGACCCGGCGGTAATTACTTTAATAACCAGGCCCGGGGTTATTACCAATCGAATTCATATCGTGGGGATAGTCGTGGCGCATATTTCCGACGCGGAAATTACCCGCGGCGAAATAGTGAAATTAGAGGAAATTCATTTAGTAGGGTTTTCCGTGCACAGTCACCTAGAAATCAGGTGAATACGGCTCAAACGAATGCTGAAGTCGAAAATGAGCAGTTAGAAACGGAAAATAACCAGTTTTTTCGTGCATAATCATGACAATCTAATTTGTGCATGCGACTCACTAAACTCAGCCATATTTAAATTGTCAGGTGTATCTTATTCCTGGCTACTCGATACCGGCGCCTCTATGTCCGTCTTGAAATACGAAGAGATAGTTCGATGTAATATTCCTTACCAAATAGAGAGAGTACGTATCAACGGATTAGGAGGTGAGGTATACTCGGAAGGCTATGCATACTTAGAACTGCAACATGAATGTCACAATTTTAAACACAAATTCTACATTTTGAAACACCTACCATGCCGTACTGATGGTATTATAGGGCAGGATTTCTTTGTCAAATTCAAATGTTTCATGAATTACGAAATTAATACTTTATCACTATCACTAGGAAATAATAGTGAGAGGGTCACATTACCATTCAAACTAGGACCAAGTAATAGTGAAAACTTTATAATACTGCCTCCGCGAAGTGAATCCATTCATTTTATTGATACTCATGTGTTATATGACTGCGTCATTAACCCGAAAGAGTTATGTAAAGGGATATTCCTAGCTAGTATTTTAGTTAAACCACAAAACGGGAAGATACCAATAAAAATTTTGAATACACGTGATAGGGAAGTTCGATTAAACTTGTTTACCCCAGACTTATGTGTACTGGACAGTTTTGATATTTGTTCTTTTGACAACGTTACTGTAAATTCAAATCGAGTGAAACAATTATTTTCCAAATTAACTTTAAAACATTTAAATGAAGAAGAACAGGCGTCTATAGAAAATATTTGTGCAAAATATTCTGACGTATTTTATTTGGACGGGGATAAGTTAGGTGTAACTAACGTCTACCAACAATCTATTCAATTAAAGGAAAATGCCGCACCAGTTTACGTAAAACCTTACCGCCTCCCAAGGTCTCAAAGATCTGAAATCGATAGGCAAATAGAAAAAATGTTGCAAGATGGAATAATAGAAGAATCACAGAGTGAGTGGTCAAGCCCTCTCCTCATCGTTCCCAAGAAAGCTGACGGGAATGGTGAAAAGAAGTGGCGAGTTGTGATAGACTATAGAAAATTGAATGAGAGGATAAAAGATGACAAATTTCCCTTGCCTAATATTACGGATATACTTGATTCACTCTCCGGATCGATTTATTTCACACACTTAGACTTAAATCAGTCTTATTATCAAGTAGGCCTTGACCCAGAAAGTAGAAAATATACTTCATTTACAACTAACAAACAGTATCAGATGAAACGACTACCCATGGGCTTAAAAATAAGCCCTAGTGCTTTTAGCAGAGTTATGACTGTTGCCATGTCCGGGTTAAATTACGAAAAGTGCTTAATATATTTAGACGATTTAATTTGTTTCGGCCGCAATCTCGACCAACATAACAAGAACCTGATAGAAATTTTTGAACGATTGCGAAAAGTTAATTTAAAAATCAACCCTTCAAAATGCCAATTCTTAAAGAAACAAATTTTATACTTAGGTCACGTTGTTTCATCCGAGGGAATTTGTCCAGATCCCGAAAAATCAAAGATTATTCAAAAGTATCCACGCCCATGTAATAGTGACGAAGTTAAACGCTTCGTGGCATTCGCTAACTACTACAGAAAATTCATACCTAACTTTGCCGAAATTACAATACCACTTAATAATTTATGCCGCAAGGGAACTCGATTCGAATGGTCGAATGAATGCGAAAAATCGTTTTTACACTTAAAATGCTCATTAGCGTCACCCCCCATATTACAGTACCCCGATTTTTCAAGCGAGAATGAATTTATTTTACATTGTGACGCATCTGGAATCGCTCTAGGAGCAATGCTTTGTAATAAAAATAATTTACCCATTGCATATGCGAGTCGCTCTTTAAATAAAGCCGAACTGAACTACCCGACCATCGAGCGAGAGCTCTTGAGCATTGTGTGGTCGACACGCTACTTTAGACCTTATCTGTACGGGAAAAGATTCCTTATTAAAACTGATCACCGACCTTTAGTCTACTTATTTAACGTAAACAATCCGTCAAGTAGGTTGTTGAAGTTTAGACTCAGTTTGGAAGAGTACGACTACAAGATCGAATACGTAAAAGGAGCGGATAATGTTGCTGCGGACGCATTATCTCGCATAGTTGTGACATCGGATGAGTTGAAAGATATGAATAGGCATGTTGTGAGTGTGATGACCCGAAGTAAGGCGCAAAAAATTTCTGAGGCACAAACTACCAATGTTTCGACCAATACAGCCACCCCCACTTATAATTGCACTGATCACCCAAAAGTCGTGGAGATGTTTAAAAAACCGAAACATTGCGTTGAACTCGTGGTTGCAAAATGTAACAACAAGAAAAATATTACGGAAAGAATTGAAGGCTTTTCTTATTGCCCAAAAGAGTTAAGAATATACATAGACCCCATGTCCCGATCATGTTCTGCGCGAGACGCATTCGTGAGAGATATAGGTTTATTTTGTGAAAAAATTAAAGTCGACGAACTATATATAATGAATAAAAAAGAGAGTAAAAAATATTTAAAATGGTTAATGAATGAAATAAAAGACAATTCATCGTGGTCCGGGCCACGACTCTGTATAATAAATGACGTCGTAAAAATAGACAATAATGATGATAAAAGAGTTATTATAAATGACTTTCACATACTGCCCACGAGTGGCCACGCGGGGGTGAGGCGTATGTTGAGTAACATGAAAAGACGATATTTTTGGCCAAATATGGAAAGTGACGTACGAACGTTTGTAAAGAAATGTCGTAAGTGCCAACAGCAAAAATACTCGTTACCCACAAAACAACCAATGCAAGTGACATCCACGGCGAATTCTTCATTTGAAAAACTATTCCTAGACATTGTCGGACCTCTAGATAAGGATTATTACGACAATTGTTACATTCTGACTTTACAGTGTGAGCTTACTAAATATATCGAAGCTTACCCTTTAAGGTCAAAAGATAGTGTTAGTGTTGCCAGAGCATTTGTCGAGAATTTCATCCTTAGGTATGGGATTCCGCAGGAAGTTGCCACCGACAGAGGAGCTGAATTTATTTCCAGTACCATGGTTGAGGTATGTAAACTCTTAAATATTAACCAAATTTCTTCCACAGCTTACCACCACGAATCGATAGGTGCCCTCGAAAATTCCCACAAAGTTTTAAATGCTTTTCTTAGAATTCAAACTGATAATAATTCCAGAAATTGGAGCGATTGGCTACCATTTTGGTGTTTTTCTTTTAATACAACTGTACATACCGAAACAGAGTATACTCCGTACGAGCTAGTGTTTGGAAAAATATGTAACATACCGAGCAATTTACAATGTAATAGAGTGGATCCATTATACAGTTGTCAAAACTATGCCTTAGAGTTAAAATACCGTTTGCAAAAGTCTCAACAAGATGCTCGTAACAACCTAATAACTAGAAAACATGTAAGAAAAGTCAACTATGACTCCTATGTCAACCCAGTAGAATATAAGAAAGGTGACTTGTTATTAATTAAGAATGAAGTAGGTAATAAGATCCAATGTTTATATTCAGGACCATATGAAGTTTTGAAAGATATGTCACCAAATGTGCAAATTTTAAAAAATGGTAAACCTGAAATAGTTCATAAGAATCGTACTAAAATGTTTCATATATAAAAAAAAAATACATATAATAATGTAATTTTTTTTTTCTGCCTCGGTAGGGCGTGTAGTGTGTATACTGTGTAACATTTATCTATGTGTGCCTGCTTAGTATATAAAGCCTATGTATCCTATTATTAGTCAGTCATTAAACGCATTTATTCATGAATGGTTGTTTGCTTACTATGATAAGGCCGCCTCCCTTATAATGTTTTGATAAAAGGGCACTTTATGAAATGTCATATCTCAAAATATATATAACTTACGGTGATGCAACGTAGCTCAAATCCTTTCAAATTTAATGTTCTTTCTTAGTTTTATAGCAATCAGTATCAAAAAGATAATAGATTTTTAGTTAAACGTCAAAAACTAAAAAAAGTGCGAATTTTTTTCCATTTTTTACGTCCTATGCCCAAATTATTTTTTTGTTTTTCTTTTAATATGCATTTTCGTATATATCTATAAGGCCTTTATAATATATCAAAATTGCAGCTTTGCAACTCGACTTGCGATTTGTATGAAAAACTTAGATAGCGGGCCTCCTGCCTTTGGAATGTCGAGTTTATACTTTCAACTACAAAGTTCACTGACCTAATTTTACCCTAAATTAAAGAATATTAAGTGCGCTATAAGGTCAATATTACATGTTTTTCGTAGCATAATTAGGTGAGGCGATATTAAGTCGAAAACGTTAGCAAAACACAAATTTTTTTCTAGTTTACAAAAAGGGGTACTTTTTAAAGTCTCGAATCTCTGAAACTATAAGACCTACGGTAATGCATGTTAGCTCAACTTGTTGGAAATTTATTAGTCTTTAATAGTACATTATGATACAAGTGTGCTAAGTTGATCATTATACTCGAGGCGGTATTGTGCGCGCGAGCTGCAAGCGAGCGCGCATAAGATAGCAGAGAGTATAATGATCAATGCACACGAGTTTCATACGACGTTTTTCAACACACTTGCGAGGAATAACCGACTTTTAGTAACACTTTTACTAACCTTTGTTGCTAGGTAATTACTACTTACTTAGTAGGTACTATCCCAAAGTTACGTTTAACCTTTATTCTTGTTCATTACTTGGTTCACAATTCACACAAAAGTAATACTAATAACAGTAAATACAACAAAATAAACGCAACAAACATTTGAAATTCACTCCACTCCGAAATTCATAATAAAATAAATACAAACTTTAAAACGGCGTTCGCATATCTAAGAAATTTCTAAACGCGCGCAAATTTGTAAGGCAGCGATCCTAAGGACAAACAGCCAATATATAAAAAAACTGCGAATCATTAACGATATCATAAAATAAAATTACGATAAATTTACATTTAATATAATTACTTGGTAATTTGGATGCACAATTTAAATATTTTATTTATTTATTTGCGAAAATTTACAGTATTTTGAAATAATATTCTGGATTCCGCTATTTCTGCCAACTGTCAACTCTTTAGACAATTTAAAAACTAAACATAACCTGACTAAATTCGAATGCTTCATCTACATGACATAATGCTTGCAAATGTTTGCAAACATACTTGGTCGGATTATGTTATTACCGCACTAGAACAATAACGTAATGAAAAAGCACGCGTGTTTAATATCTTGGATTATGAGCCTAATAGCGGTTCAATAATACCTACGTTACGAGCAAGTGTGTTGAAAACGTTTATTTACATATGATATCAAAAAACGTAAGGTTTTTTAAATAAAAATCAGAAACTAAAAAATGGCCGTAAATTTCGCAGTTTTTCGCGTACTACCCAGCTAGCACAACTTTTTTTTGCTTGCAAAATATGGTTTTATACTGTCCTATGGTGTCTAAACAACATACCAAAAATGCAGCGATACTACTTGATTTGCGAGTTTAGGGTAAAATTATGTACGATTTGACCGTACTAATTGTATTCTAATGTATGATTCATGCTAATCCTACCTATTTAGAAAAACAAATATAATGTTTGGCGATTGTAAACCAAACTTAGGACAATACTGCATATACAATAAATTAACATTTATTTTTGAACGCTTTTCCTCTCGCGTCAAAATATGACCTACGCAGACATATTATATTATATATTAGACAGTATGTCGCCACAATATATAGATTCCATTGTTTACTATGTTAGTCGTAAGTAATAAAAGAAGGTCAGATAGTCTAACCCCCTTATTCATAAACGTCTGCTAACTTAACAAGCCGCTATTAATTGTTTGTCCCTTTTGCTCTTATGGACACATAATCATAATCATAATATACGTATCATTTATTGCACCATGGTATGAATTTTAGTTGTTACAAAAATAATTATAGTACACATGGACCCTGGCAGGGTATGGCAACATGTTCTTAAGCTAAGTTTATACACGAAAACTCCATAGCTACAAACAAAAGTAAAATTATTTGTTACATTCAAGTATATTTAGATGTCTTTATCATCTAAAAATTCTTTGGCCGAATAATAAGCTTTTTGTGTCAGGAATTACTTCAACTTGTTCACGTATACTGTCTCCCTTTCTTCAGCTTTAATATAATCAGGGATATGGTTGTAATATTTTACAGCAGCAAAATGTGGGCTTTTACGATATAGTTCTAATTTTGTTGCTGGTAGTTTAAGTTTATATTTGAATCTCCTATTGTTGGGACCGAAAGGGACAAACAATTATTAGCGGCTTGTTAAGTTAACAGACGTTTATATGAATAAGGGGGTAAGTCTCCGCAAGATACTATCACTTTAATCATGTCGTTTACTTAATAATATTACAGGGTTCTATTTTAAAATTTCTTGGGTAAATCTGGCCCCAATTTCACCACATTGACAAGTGCTACAATTGTCTGCTTCTCGAATCTGGGGCGTCTATGGGCTACAGTTACCGTTTACCATCGGAAGGGCCGTGAGTTTGTTTGCCGCCAACATAAAATGTAGTGCAGGAACTTTAATAAATCAGCAGTAAATGACTACTTTTTTGCGAAGCAAAATTACAATTGTCACAAAAACACGATAATTGTAGCGAAATTTCGACATATTCCGAACCTCATGTCAAGATTGATTGAGAATTGTACTAAAACTTTCGACAATTGTCACGGGTTTCGGAAAATAAAAAGTAGTTTATTAACGATTTAATAACGTTATTAGTAATAATTTTATGTTGGTGGCAAATAAACACATGAACCGTCCGATAGTAAGCGGTAGAAGTAGCCTACGGAGGCCTGTGACGTCAGTAACGGTGATATTTTATCTAGGTGTCAATGTTCAAATTTCTAGTTGACAAAAGTGCAACATGGATCCTTGTAATTTATATTGAGGCAGCGATGTGCTAACCCTACTGGTAGCACTATTTCGCTATTCTATTTAATTACTCGCACCTCTGTCTTATCTTAACTCGTTTGTAATCGTAATATACCTACTTCTTCTAGTCCTTATCCATTAATTGCTTAAAAACGTAGATATTATTGTATATTGTAATTAAAAAATCATTAGTCTTTAGGGAGACCTCCTACTCATTCTTCAATCATCATCATCATCATCATCATCAGCCAATTGACGTCCACTGCTGGACATAGGCCTCCCCCAGAGAGTTCCACAAAGATCGGTCGTGAGCTGTCCGCATCCATTGGACACCCGCAACCTTTACCAGGTCGTCGCTCCATCTCTATTTTACCATCAGGAATTCTTCAATCGTGTTTCTTTAATTTTCATCAAACTTTCTGTCTAAGCACGCTATTGCTTGCGTGCGTAGCGGGAGTAATAGAAAAGTGATATTCCCTAGGGACTAGGGAGTGATAGAAATGTCAGTACGTCATTTAGTAATATTATGTCATAAAAATATTTTTTTTGTCGGCAAGTGTGATGAAAAACATTGTATGCATCGCGGTCGGTAAGCGGAATACTAACTCGAGTCATAAAAGCCTTCCGCCTGACGGCGTCGGGCTTCTAACACTCTCGTTAGTAATTCCGTACTTACCTCCCTTGATGCACAATGTACTATTACCGATTTTTTTTTATTTTTTTTTTATGTTGGCACAACGAAGTGGTTCCACTCCACCTGATCGTAAGTGAAAAGTAGAGCCCAAATCGCGGCGGCAACGAACAGGAGACAATCAGTAACCTGTTAGTTGCCACCGCCTTGCTGGCCCGCTAGATTCTTCTTCACGCTTCGTTTAAAGGGTCCCAACTTATAGGTATGCGGAAACACATGTGCCGGTAAAGAATTCCACTTTTTAATAGTCCGGCATATGAAGGAATTGCCGAATTTCTTAGTACGTGTGGGAATATTTTCCACGGTGAAGGAGTGACACCGCAAACCGGCACGTGTGGTTTTATAACGGATATTGAAGTTGAGATATTGTAGTTTATATGAGACGTAGGTATGTTAAGTGGAAGAACTGTAGCGCTACCGTTAACCTCGATAATAGTAAATTTCGAATTTCTGCCTGTGTTACTCCAATAAAGGCGTAATTGGAGCGATAGAGACAGAGACAGATGAAGATGATCGAACATTACGATTTTAAATGTCCACGATAGGCCCACTGTTCGTCCATAATCGCCACGCTGGGCAAGCAAGGATAAAGTTCACATCGCATCATCCCCTATTTCAGTCCACAGCTGGACATAAGCCTCTCCTATTAGATCTGTGGACGCATTATAAGGGTCAAAATTCTTTATCGTTATCTTATTTTGAGTCCCTAAAAAACGTGACACAGTTGTAATTTTTGTATGAGATGATATGTTTGGTTTTCAATTTCTGTTGTATGGATTAAAATCTAGCGTGAAATAGTACAAATACAAGTGCACCGGTTTTTTTATATACTGAGTCGAAACAGCAACTAAAAGCGTTACAGAGTGGTATGAAACAAGAAAACGAAAATAATTTTGACCCATAAGGTTTGACCCATAATCGCCACGCTGGACAAGCAAAGATAAAACTTAGCATTTGTTAAACTAAACAGTTTGCTCTTGTTTAAAATTCTATTTACACGTTGGGTGGTCACGTAGTATTAGTAATTTATTCGTGAACCGGTTTATAGTGATACTCGTCTCAGAGCTTGTCTAATATAAATTGACCCTTATTATATCCATAACGACTTTCGGCAAAGCCTCCTAAAAAGCACTTGTAAGTTTTTAACAACAATTGTTACTCGGATAACTTTTTTCCCAACACTCCCTGTGTTTTGTTCAGAGCTAAGTATTTACCTCGGGCAAAAGCAACCATTCCACCCTCGAACTAGTGGCGTTTGAACAAAGTCTCGGGTGTGGCTTTCATTTCAACCCTTCGGTAAGTTAATCAACTATGGTGCAATCATAATTACCATGCCAGTAGGTACGACCAGAATGCATAGAAAGTAAATTACACAGATGCTGTTTACGGCAACCCTATGATGGTTGTTGTACAAATTGTAAATACATATGTGTGTCTACTTAAGGTGCATTCAGACCAAGCGAGCATTCGCAATTCTAACCCCCTACTCTACGAAATTCCATCGTTACCTACACAAAACGTGATTCGTTGATTTCGTAGAGTGAGAGATAGAATAGCGAATGCTCGTTTGGTCTGAATGCACCTTAACATACATACCACCTTAAAATGGCATTAGGGCGGCGCACTTAACTAGGCATGTAATTGTTTTTCTACAACAACAGCACTATTCAAAAGCCATTTATAATCCATACAATCGATAACGTCTTAAACGCCTTAGATTAGATAAGAAAAAGCGTCGTTTTGACAAAATCACGGGTATCAAAATGCAGGTCGCATAGCCATAAACGGGCCATATGCATGCGCGGGAGTTGGCAAGCGGTCTGCGTAGGGTTCCCAGACATCAAAAAATTTCGTGACATGTCAGGAATTTTAGTTTTTCAGCATGAGGATTCAGGAATGTGCGTCGCATCGCATTGTATAAGTGAGAATAGTGAAGCTGAAGGTAATACATTTTCGCCCTTATTCAAAAACGTCTCCTAACTTAGCAAGAGCCGCTAACTATTGTTTGTCCTTTCGCTCTTATACAAAAATTGGTAAGACCGAAAGGGACAAACAATACTTAGCGGCTTCTTAAGTTGAGCGGTGTTTATGAATTGAAATGGTGAAATGGTGTGTTTGAGTATATTGGGGCGGATCTAGTACAAAAACCTTTTTCCTTAGTATTTTCATTTCCGAATTTTAACTTTGTCTCAATTAGCTCCACTGCAATGGTTACCTACTGAAGTTCATTGATATAGTAAAGGTGCATACAGACCAAAAGAGCATTCGCTGTTCTATCCCCCTACTCTACGAAATTCGATCGTTACACGAAACGTGATTCGTTGATTTCGTAGAGTGGGGGATAGAATAGCGAATGCTCGTTTCGTCTGAATGCACCTTGATATAAATTCGGACGTTTCTGTGAAATGCCGAATAGAAAAGGATTATTGCGTATCTATCTATATATATAAAAGAAGAAGCTCCCTGATAAAGATGCACGCACAGCCTAAACCCCTGGTCCTATAGACTCCAAATTTGGCACGTAGGTTCCTTTCATGGTGTAGACGAGCACTAAGAAAGGATTTTACAAAATTCACCTTCTAAGGGGTTGAAATGGGGGTCCAAAGTTTGTATGGCGAAATAAGATTAGTTGAACTATTTGATCCGAAACTTCGCAAAAGTATCCTTTAAAGTAATTGAGTAAAGGTATGTTAAAGGTTTTTCGAAAATCCAACCCCCGGAAAAAGGTAAAAAGGGTGACGAAGTGAAAAAATCAAGTTGGGTATCGTTTCTATGGTTTATCGGGACGTAGATCACGAATATAAAAACGATTTTAAATTTTAACGCGGCGGACGTGAAATACTATGTACACGGTTATGGTGTAATGGAGTAAAATTCGAAAAATATCAATATAATTTTATTATTTATCTATATATATAAAAGAAGAAGCTCCCCGATAAAGATGCACGCACAGCCTAAACCCCTGGCCCTATAGACTCCAAATTTGGCACGTAGGTTCCTTTTATGGTGTAGACGAGCACTAAGAAAGGATTTTAAAAATTCACCTTCTAAGGGGTTGAAATGGGGGTCCAAAGTTTGTATGGCGAAATAAGATTAGTTGAACTATTTGATCCGAAACTTCGCAAGAGTATTCTTTAAAGTAATTGAGTAAAGGTATGTTAAAGGTTTTTTGAAAATTCAACCCCTGAAAAAGGTGAAAAGGGTGACGAAGTGAAAAAATCAAGTTGGGTATCGTTTCTATGGTTTATCGGGACGTAGATCACGAATACAATAACGATTTTAAATTTTAACGCGGCGGACGTGAAATACTATGTACACGGTTATGGTGTAATGGGGTAAAATTCGAAAAATATAAATATAATTTTATTATTTATCTATATATATAAAAGAAGAAGCTCCCTCCCATTTTTACGTGACTAGAGTGAATCTTTCGAAGCCAGAATGAGAATGGCTCTTTCTAAATCTAACACACGAATCAGAATGAAAAAAATGGGAGCAAAAGCCAAAACAGCCGTCATCATTTTCGTCATTTTTGATCCAATTGTGTAAATCGATGTATCGGGATCCCAGAGGTTCTTATTAACGAACTGCAAAAAAGGCTGCCTATTAAATTTCCGTTCCGATATAGTCCGTCATAAAAATCGGTGGTAATCTGAAGTTCTGACTGATCTGTTCATCATAATGAAGCAGAAGTCAAATTTGTAAGAAGCGTAACAATATTGACTTACTTCAAATGTTAATCAGCTCATCTAATTATGGTCATCTTTGTAAGGCCTGGGAAACGACAAATGATAGTTTATCATCAAAACACAACAATCACCTATGTGAGTGTATGTAAACTTTTAATGATAAAAAACATTTGTCGGTTACCAGATGGTAAAGATGACCATAATATGATAGCGGATTTTGATAATAATCGATATTTGAAATGTCAAAACGTTCCAAGTAATGAATTTGAGGTCAAATTTGCTCAAAATGGTCGGCACCTTGAATTTATACAGTTTAAATCCGACCTTAATAAAAATTGGTACCTTAGTATCCAAGGGGGTTTTTCATAAAGATTTTGAGGTAGGAACACAAAGTGAGAAGCTATCACATCTAAAATTTCTAGAACTTTGATTTGATATTGATAACAATCGATACCGAGAGGACGAAAAGTTATCATACGGAATTTGAAGTCAAAATTGCAAGAAAAGTTCGCCATCTTGAATTTAGGTCTTAAGTTTAACGACCGTGATAAAAAATTACAAAACGCGACCGAACCGCGGGTAAAAGCACCATCCGCCGCACTTAAATCGGTTAAGGCAAACGCGAGATAATCGCGGGAAAACATTAACACGCATTGAATAGATATTCGTACGCGGGCGAAGCTGCGGGTAACTGCTAGTATAATTATATATGAACGGTTAAGTATTTTTATTAATGTTGAGTATTGATTAATATTAATATCGCACCATGATTACGGAAGGAAAGGATCGATTAACATACCTATATATACTTAATGAGTATATTAATAATATCGAAGGGAATATAGCGGCTTCCGCGGTCAACATGTTGCAGAATTAATTATGTTGCTTGTTCTTGCTTGTGTGATAAAGCTGATAAAAAAAACTGCCAGTGATTTTATCAAGTCATTGTAGAATGTAGGTCTAGCAAAAGTTCTGTTTAATAGTGATGTGCCGTTCTAGGTAAAACTTTTCCAAAACTGTATGGAGAATATTCCCAAATAGTAACTTTCCTTATAGTAACATTGGGAATTTACCGAGCACGGCCGTTCTCTATCTATTCTCTTACAAACTTTACACGTTTCGTAGCTATAAGCTTTTAATCTACATTTACAGTCGTATTATCGTATCGTCATCATCAGCCTATCTCAGTCCACTGCTGGACGTAGGCCTCTCCTATTAAATATGCGTATAGACGCATTAGGAAGTAGGTAAATGCCCATAATCGCTAGTCGCTACGCTGGGCAAGCCGATTGGCGATCGCAGTAATGTGACCACTACTATAATGACGCTGCTACCCATCATCAATCATCTATCATCGAATGGCTAGTGACACTTCAATCCCTTAAGAGCCGACGCTCTTACGACACCCGCGGGAAGAGTTGGGGTGGTGATAAATGTATTCTTGCTCTCGTCACCACACGGCAAATATCATATAGGCAGAGGCCAATTAACGGTTTTCGATTGAGCACTTTGTGTTTTACCCATCCCCTGCGACCATATACAAGGTGGTCCAAACCTTGACGTCAAAAAATTTTTTTTAGGTTCCCTACGTCATGGGCTATCAGAATATACCCCATGTATGTTAGCCGATTTTTTGTAGTTTTCGAGTTATTAATTTTTGAAAAATTTTTTTTTGAGAAATTCTGGAATGAAGTAATTTATTGATAAAAAAAAACTGTTGGGTTTTTTTAATATTTTCTTTTTGTAAGAGTATTACTAAAAATAAAGCATTTACTGACAAAAAAATTAGCGTCCTCACTTTGATACAAGTAGGATAAAAAATACCAAATTCAAAATTTTACGTTAAAAATGCATCAAAATAGTATTAATGTACGTAAATAAAAAAAATAAAACATATCCCAAGGATTTTTGGTAATGCAAAGAATGCCCTAGATCTTAAAGCTTCGTAAAAGCAAAAAAAAAGTGATACTTAATAATGAGGATTTTTCGCAGTAGTCGGTCAAAAAAACTTAAAAAAGCTTAAAATTTTAAAGTAGTAAAAAATGACTTGAATAACTACACAAATTGAGTTTTCGTGGTATTTTCTGTCTTTGTTTATTGATAAGAACAACAAAACAGACGAAATTTCACTTTATTTTTAAATTAAAAATTTAGAAGTTTTTTTTAAGTTTATTTGACCGACTACTCCGAAAAATCCTCATTATTATGTATCACTTTTTTTTGCTTTTACGAAGGTTTAAGGTCTAGGGCAGTCTTTGCATTACCAAAAATCCTTGGGATATGTTTTATTTTTTTTTATTTACGTACACTAATGCTATTTTGATGCGTTTTTAGCGTAAATTTTTGAATTTGGTATTTTTTATCCTACTTGTATCAAAGTGAGGACGCAAATTTTTTTGTCAGTAAATGCTTTATTTTTAGTCATACTTTTACAAAAAGAAACTAGTTAAAAAACCCAACAGTTTTTTTTTTATTACTAAATTTCTTCATTCCAGAATTTCTCAAAAAAAAAAAATTCAAAAATTCATAACTCGTAAACTACAAAAAATCGGCTAACATACATGGGGTATATTCTGATAGCTCATGACGTGAGGAATCTAAAAAAAAATTTTTGACGTCAAGGTTTGGACCACCCTGTATAACATGGACGTCTAATGCCAGCTCAAAATTGCCCCCAAAACCAATTGTTCAATTGTGCCAAGATGGGCAGGACATAGCGCTTTTCTTAACACCGCGCACATCTCTGCGCAACATCTTTGACAATGACAAACGTTTATAGAATATAGCCAATCAAAACTCTGGACCAATCACAACAATTTTTAAATGGCGGTTTAAATTTTTATAGGTTGATATTGAAATTCATTACTGTGATGCATTGAAGAGGGGGTGACAGTTGTCAACTAAAATTCAGGCCCGTTTTTGAAAGGCAATTTAGTATGGCGTGCGGCTTCCATGTTTTATTTGTTCGTAGCCCATCCCATATGAGTTGTGGGTGGAGACCTCGTATCCTGATTTTCGTATCTATCTACTCTTTGCTGACCTTAAAGCCATGCATGTCATTGTATTAAATCACCAACCGATAAAAAAAACGTACTATGACCCTATTGACCTTAATAGCGTTGCAAAATTGTATAATGATTAATCTTACCGTCTGGCATGACTTGCGTTATCGATTTCCGCTACTTTGAGAATAAGGACTATTAGTGCTACCAATGAAAATAAATAATGGATCATATGGTGACGGTAACTGCCGTCGGCAGCAAGAATACATTTGTCATCACCCAAAGTCTTTCCGCGGGTGTCATAAGAGCCGACTGAGGGATTGAAGTGTCACTGACCATTCTTTGATAGGAGATTGATAATGGGCAGCAGCGTCATCATAGTGGACACATTACTGCGATCGCCAATCCGTAGCGTGGCGATTATGAGAATTTACCGCCTAATGCGTCTAAACGCATAGATAATAGGAGAGGCCAGCAGTGGACTGCGATAATGATGTGATGATGTTACAGCTTGACTTGTGTTGAGACTTGAGTTAGTTGGTTTTAGCCTTAATTAATATTTTACTGTTTTAGATCCGATTAAGTGGAGATCCGGTTTTTACAAGCTTTTAAGCTAGGTAGTCAACCAATTGGAACTCTAGGCCACTCAGGAAAAGGAGGAACTGAAAGGAACGTTAAAAAACAGATTGAAAAATACCTTACTACTTGACATTTTGACATGGTTATCTAGAGTGGTTCCACTTGGTCGTAACGTAACCGCAAGCCCAAAATTAAAATTGTTTGTAACCACATCCTCTGCACGCATTAAATTGACGGCTCCGTCAATATGCGGAGCTATACGCGCCTGACCTTCATACTGTTCTACAGAACGCAGTGAAATATTTGGATTAGTATACGCAGGTTTACGCAAGTCTCCGGTGTTTCCTTATGTCGTCGTGACTCACCAAAGCCAAGGCGACGACATAGGTGTGGATTGCTAACTAGGCACGGGCTTGTATAGTGATTGTGATCTGCCGAACTGTCGATACCGGTACCCAGGGATTTTTTTAGAGAAACCTCCGAAATTACTCAATATTTTAAAATATTTTACACTCATTGCTACTTGCTACTCAACATTTTATGAAATTAACAACATCTTTTCAATTCCTCTATTTACAAAAAAAATATGTACCGAAGTACGAAAAAGAACAGAATTAGAACCGTTCTTTTCGTTCCCTGCCGGCACCCAACCCAACACGGCACACAACAATATTCCTATATAGGAGATTTACTCAATCGTAATGGGCAGCAACGTCATCATTGTAGACACATTACTGCGATCGCCAATCCGCTTGCCCAGCGTGGCGATTATGGGCATTTACCTCCTATTAAGTCTATACGCATAGTTTAATAGGAGAGGCCTTGGTCCAGCAGTGGACTATCATAGGCTGATGATGATGATGATGAATATTGTAAAATGCACCGGGAACGGAACATCTCTACTTGCAGGTCATGGACTAATATTTTAGTGGTAAATACGGGGATTTTTTTCCCAGATGTTACCACCAACTCTTTACAGATGGGAAAACAATCCCATTTTTTACCACTCGCGGCAATCTGGTGATAACAGGTGGGAATAACCCCTCGTGTTACACCTTGTGTATAATAGATAGATAAATACCTACAATCTCCAGCTTTGTAGGCTATCGACTGAGCGTCAGAGTCCGTCTAATTTGTGTATCTAATTCTGTATATTTTGAGCTTGGTTTCTGCTTCGGACACATTCAATAATTATTTTATTACGCGCTCGTCATAAAATTTATGTCCACGGGGCTACCGATCTCTTAATGCGATTTAGTATATGTTCGAATTGACAGTTTTTGACAGTTATACTGTGAAACTGACACATCGCGGTTCAAATTAGGTCCTAAACTGAATCGCATTAGTACGTCGTAGTAGCGCGCTATTGTTTGATTCTGCTCTGTTTTTCCTATTAGCGTTGTGGCTCAATACGCCGGTATGTTATTGCATATTTATTGCACTAGGACTTAATGCTACGCTATAAAATTAACACGTGCAGCGATCAAATCGATTACGCGTAACGCCCTTTAATCGACTGCGGAATGCAGGTTAATTATGATTTTTCCATCATAAACATTGAGGCACATAAAATAAGCCATTTGCTAGCTGGAACTGGAAGGCCCTATGGCCCTTATATCCGCGTATCGTCGATTCTATTCGTTTTCACTTGAACAATACTCAATTAATCACCGTGGAATGATAAATAAATACACTATCTTCCCGGTGAGCCTCTAATAGTAGCCCCTGGTCTGCTACTAGGAACGCCGAAATTCGTAAATTTCGAGAAATTGTCTCTGTCACTCCAAAGAAGGCGTCATTAGAGTGACAGAGGAAAATAACCGAAATTTGCGGATTACGTAATGCGCATTAGGGCCGCTGTCTTGAGATGACTAACTCAGATAGCCCTATTCCTGTGTAAACGCGAAAGTATCACGGTCTTTCTGTTACCGTTTCGCTTTAACTCTTATATAAACTATTGGATTCCCAGGAAAGGACATATGAATATTCCCAGTAGTGTTAATAAGAATGAAAGAAAATTGACTTCAGACTACGACAGTTTACAATAGACTTAGAATAACTATAACTAGCAACATATTATTATAAAACAAAAAACAAATTGCCCTAAACAGTCCTCACTCAACTTTGGTGTCACGAAATGACCCACAAGTAGTGATGTGCCATTCCCGGTAATTTTCCCAAAACTAAATACGGAAAATTCCCAAATGGTAACTTTCCCTATTGTAATATTGGGAATTTACCGAAAATGGCCCATCTCTAGCCACACGGCACATTTAGTACACGACGCTGATTTTCAGTGAAGTCCAATAGATGGGCTAGGTAGGATAGGCAACTGTACATAGAGCAATCGTTACTATTTATATCAAGCATATAACACTAACTATAATACAAATGCAATAGGTATAAATGAAAACATCTAGATTGAAGCCTTACAAATATAATGAGTATGTTATGTGTGTGTCGAGAGACAGACTTTGCCGGGGGAGAGGGGCTGCATATTTGATTAGCTTAATTTTATCTAACTCCCATAATGAATCCGTCTTTGTGCTTCTTGGTGTTCCTTGCGCGAGAATGTTCCTTAAGAACAAACCACTCAAGGAAGGTGATCATTTGATTATCATAGTTCGTGTAAACATCGAGTTTTCCTCTATCTAGGCCTTCTTTTGAGGCCATTGCCGTTTGAGTATTCCATTGATATCTTTTGTCGCTGTTATCAAGCAACAATATTTGTCATGGGGTTTATAAATAGATAACTTTTTAACCCACATACATTATAACATACTTGTCTATATAGAACTGGTTTGATTGGTTACCGGTACACCGGTATACCGGTGTTTTAGACACTAAACTATAGTTCTGCGGTTGTAGATTCCTTTTCCTACTGATTTTATGAGTTGAAGGCAGTTTGTTTTCATCGATAATCTCATCGCCGATTAAAATTTCATCAACGATCTGGCAGTTAGGTCATCAAGCATTCTGACCATTCTAGGGTATCGAAGATTTAAAGAAGACCAATCGTACAGCAATAATCTTCTTCTTCTTCTTGAATCTTTGTCTACAACTCCATTATTCCGAAAAATAAGTACGTAATTTGGGAATAGGCAGTTTGTGCCAGTCTGTGACTCTGACGACTCTATATAAGGATTTATTTATTATTAGACTTGACTTTACTCCTGCTAAGAGACACTGGTGCCTTTATTGTTATGGTCACCTCTGGTTTTTCCGTCAATAAAATAAATATTCAAATAGGTTGATTTCCTTTTTTCTTTACAAGGTGATAAAGTGTTTACCGACGTCTGAATAAACACTAAACAGCAGATTTACCTCTAACTAGTCCTTCCCTTGAGGTCTACAAGACGGGTCGGCAAACCTTTAAGGAAAATAACCAAGTGCAAACAACAGTAATATCTATATCAAATCCATAACCGCTCATAATATAGTTGAGTGATGGGTAGGAATTAATTGTTATGAACAACAAGATTAAAATTCATGGAAGAAATATTATATTTTAAAACACAAATAACTACATATAACAAAATTAAATATAACAGGGTAAGTTTTTATTCGCCGTTCAAATTTTAGAGGGTTAATTCTGAGGTCATATTGATGAATGAAGAACTTTTACAGTTGAGTAAAAAAACTGATGCTCCATATATTTCCGCCTACTAATATCACAAGGTGCATGCAGACCAAAAGAGCATTCGCTGTTCTATCTACACAACGAAATTCGATCGTTACACGAAACGTGATTCGTCGATTTCGTAGAGTGGGGGATAGAACAGCGAATGCTCTTTTGGTCTGCATGCACCTTCAGAGTTTGTATAGAACATCAGATTTTTTCTCTCGAATCGGACGTGTGTCGGTCCCGGCATAGTATAATATCGAAATTAAAAAACACCCTGTGTACTTGGATTCATATAAATTTATTATTAATTGCGTGAAAGTTATCGTAATTTGATGCTTCCCGATTGTACTTAGGTAATCATATTGTGGATCTTGTACATCATCATCATCATCAGCCAATTGACGTCCACTGCTGGACATAGGCCTCCCCCAGAGAGTTCCATCTTTGTGGATCTTGTACAGACGGCTCTATATATATACGATTTTGAACCTTATGCCTTCGACATACGTTCCTTAATGTATACATATTATTAGATTTATTAGACGTGACTGTACAGCATCATTGACTCTACCAGCCCACCAATCTTTATCAATATCGAAAGGTGCATTTAGTTAGACCAAACGAGCATTCGCTCATTCAATCCCCCACTCTACGAAATTCGTTCGTTACACAAAATGTGATTCGTCGAAATTCGTTGATATCGTAGAGTGGGGGATAGAATGAGCGAATACTCGTTTGGTCTAAATGCACCTGAAGACGTGATCCAAATGTACCTACAACTTATTTGAGAATTATACATTTTACGTTACAAAAAAAATAAAAATCATCATCATCATCAGCCTATGATAGTCCAGTGCTGGACGTAGGCCTCTCCTATTAACTATGCCTATAGACGCATTAGGAGGTAAATGCCCATAATCATCAAGCTGGGCAAGCGGATTTGCGATCGCAGTAATGTGTCCACTATGATAACGCTGCTGCCCATCATCAATATTTTGTCAAATAATGGTCAGTGACACTTCAATCCCTTAGTCGACTCTTACGACACCCGCAGGAGGAGTTGGGGTGGTGACAAATGTATTCTTACTGCCGCCACCACACGGCCCAAATAACAATGGTTTCATAATATTCAATTAAACCTCTAGGAAATATCGCAGTGCTATCATCTTTTTATCTTTTCATTGATTAATATAAAACAATGCACATCAATGAATAAGTTTCAGTAAAAATGATATAATTGCAATGATGTAACCGAATAAGCAATCTTTACTGACCTTGGATCCATTGTTAATGCATCGTTACAACACTCAAGACAGTCTCCCATACGAAAGACACTGCCCTATTGTCGACCTTAACTTCTTTATTATAAGAGTCACAAATGTTCACTTACTAATTTTATTAGACTACGTTTACATGGAAATAGTCACACACAGTTAAGTGACTGAAAGTGGATCCTATGCCGTTGTAATAAAGACTAAGTGCAGTCATATCTTAGAAGAATCAGTCCGTGTATTTTTATGACAATCCGCTATTGTTTTTGTGATTGTCATATGTGATGTGAACGCATTCCACATCCGAACAAACAACCCAAAGTTGAGCGAAATCGAAAAAATAGTGTATTGGACTCTTATTCTTTTACGATATACAGTCGTGGCCCACTAATTAAGAATAATAAGTAGTACATTACATCCGAGAGACCGGGAAAATGAGGATTTCCGGCGAACTTGGCCGTATAGGTAACGAGGCCGGGAATCCGTTTTCGCGCCGATGCATGTATACTTAGTGTTTTTCTCAAACATACAAAGAAATACAAAAAATAATAATGGCAATGTTGTCGAAATTAAAGAAAAAAAGTTACTTTGCAGGCCTGAAAAGTCTTATGAAATTCCATTTCTATCCCAGTGAGTTACTGCGCCCTAAAAGCAATACTTCCGAGTCTATTTTAAGGTGCGTAAAGACAATGTTTCATTGCATGTTTGAGAAAATAGATTATTTACCACTATACAGAGAAAAGTCAGCTACTATTAGCAGAACATAGAAATAATAGGAAAACCTCCTTTAATCTAGAACGCAGAACGCGGGCTCGATGCTTGATAATGGAGACCCAGGCCCTACGACACATGTAGCGTGTAGTGACTAACTACATGTGAGTTTAACTGTTTAATTATAGTTATTAAAATATTAATAAGATATTATGTCTCACGAAACTTATATTTGACTATATTCTATTAACTAAGAGCTAGAAACTACGTGGGACGTGGGCCGACTAATATTTTGGCAAGGATTTCAACTGAGGCCACTTCCGGATTGTCTGTTTGTTCGGCCTTTGCTTCCACTCGGAAGTAGTTCTACATATATGTATATACATTATATGTAGACGTGTTAGCATCGAGGCCGTAAGTTTTGTGTACAATAGGATGTTTGCTATCTTGTGTGATGTTCATAGAAATTACAGACGTGGCGTGGTTTAATGTGAGAGGATTTAATTTTCTCTATAGACAGACAAGTCTTCGTTCCTACGTTTTTAGAACGGCAAGGGGGGCTACCATGACGTCATAAATGCGATTCAGTTATTAAGGTTCGGCCTATCAGTTTTTGACAGTTATACTTTCCAGGGCCGGATTTAGGGGGGGGGGGACTACAGCCCCGGGGCCTCCACGAAAGTGGGTCCCCCACAATAGAGATTTGAAAAAAAAATCCAAATTCCAACTAGTAAACACTAGTCAATTTTTTTTGAGAAATTAAAGTGATCTACTTCGGGAACCGGGAACTGGATTTCAGCGAAATCACCAACGATTCTTCGGCGAAAAATGCTCGGATGTTTCCGTTCGTTAACGCTAAAAAAATTTCCAATTATATTTGTATGTTTGTTAAATAATAAAATAATCTATACTTGTTTCCACAAAAAAAAATTTATTGAAAAACTTCACTTAAAAAAAAATCTACTTTTTTTGGAAATTAATTGGTGGCCTCCATTCCTTTGTTGCCCCGAAGCCTCTCAACCTCTAAATCCGGCCCTGATACTTTCGTTTCTTGGAACTCAAACATCGCGACTCACATTAGGTCCTAAACTGAATCACATTAGTAGATGGACCCCCCTGGAATTGTTTTAGTATATTTTTAATTTCAATTAAAAAGTTGCGTGGATGATCTCTTTGGTCAGTTTGTTTAGTAGCAGCAGTGGGGTGATACTGATCATTCGAGTTATAAGTTTGTGGCAAATTCACTACAAGTGAGGGCGGTAAATATGAGATAAGATCAAGTTGAGATATTCTAATCTAATTACGGTTTATATAATTTATATTTCCTTACAACCTATCATTAAACTATCAAAACGCCCGGGTCAGTGAACTATAAGCTCCAATATAATGCAAAATGACTCTCAAGGTGCAGACAATGTCACGGATTTGATAATTCACAAGTTCACAAACATCTATACAATATTCAACCTTATAATAATACAATAAAGTCTAAAAGGTTGCACATATTTTTGAACTCAACTGAACCCAAATCTTGCCCACACTGAACAAGTTTAAAAGTTGTTTTAATCGTTTGTTTGAAAAAGGGCTTAACTGCAATCAAAAATAGACCTGATATCAACATAGGTTTGGCTTTTTATAAGTACATTCGTACAACTTTTTTTACAGATTTCTGTTTCTGGCTTCCTTGTTTGAGCTGGTATAATCAGGTTTAGGTAAATGGTAGTGCGTCTGGTAATATGAAGGTACACATTTTAGAACTTATTTCTGAGGCGTAAGGATCAATATTGTTTACATATATTTCTGGAGCCGACAGCGCAGGTAGAATTCCAAAAATCCAAGTATGTGCAATCTTATGTTATGATATTTCTTATTCACATGTATTACTATACCACACTTAAATGTGACTTTTAGTAAAAAAAACCCACTTCTTCGCTCATAACTCATAATAAGCATGTTGTTTTATACGAATTAAATGTCTAAATCTTCTCAGTTGAGCATCCGTTGCTGTGATTACAACAATTATACGGTATCTTAATTGAATAATGGTACCCATTGTAACACTGACCCCTGAATGTGTTAAAACGTACATTAAAGGTCTTTAACCTTCCCTTAACTACCATGTAAAATGTGTAATTACTAAGTATGAGGCGCGCGTTATGTGTTTGTGATCATTTTTAACGGTATTTGCCAAGAAGTATGCATGGATTTACATAGACTACCACCCAGCAGACACTGCTTTATACGTGACATTATTAATCCCAGCGGCGTTGGTAAACTTC
The DNA here is from genome assembly GCA_025490895.1 of Thaumatotibia leucotreta. Taxonomy (NCBI): domain Eukaryota; kingdom Metazoa; phylum Arthropoda; class Insecta; order Lepidoptera; family Tortricidae; genus Thaumatotibia; species Thaumatotibia leucotreta. Next base: position 34,769 of record JALPQI010004855.1, read on the forward strand.
GGTATATTTTCTTTGGTATCTGACATCTAATATTTAAATTTATGTGGGTGAATCAACTTGTTTCTGTATGTTATTGCCATGGTTACGGTCGCCTGAGTCACGCTGGTTTTATGCAAAATTATGCAAATACAATAGTTACTACCTTAAAAATAATACAAATCAAATAAATAGAGTAAAAAAAAATGTTGTTCTAGAAAAATATGACATTAACGGCTGATTTTTCTTTCTGTTGTAGTTTGTAGCATACTGCGAACAACTAAACCATGGAAACTGCACACTATAATACAAATTTTCGTTCAAAAACGGCCCTGAAATTTTGTTGACTACTGTCACTCCCTTTTCAATACATCGCGCTTATAAATGAATGTCTGTATTTATTAACCAATGTAAACTTAAACCGCTGTTTAATAATAAATGTTGGTCCATGAAAGGCTATAGGTACTTAACTGAAGGAGTGGTGATCCGTTTTAGGATCTTTTCAGAATCATAATCTGATAATGGAGAAGTAAGGAAAATAAATCCGAATTCTAAGGCTTATTTGAATCACCTGCCCTGTGAGTCGTACACGTATTTGTTATTCAGTTTGTCGCGTCATCTGGTGAGCGAGGTGAGAGTCGAGTTTAGAGACTAGTCACTACTAGTGACCACTATTGTCTTAAATGCTCAGTCTATTAGGTTGCGATCTTTGGACGCTGACCACCCAGAAAGCTTTAGAAGGTTAGCGCTGACCAGGCACTGAAAACGTCAGTCGCTCCATATAAAAGTCAATATACATAATAGTATGTATATTGACTTTTATATGCGAACTGTTCCTATGCGACCAACCACGAGATCAAGAGATTAATGTTAAAATAGAAATAAGCACTTGTCTCAGAAATAAACAGTCTTAAATTTAAATTTAAATTTAATTTAATTTTTAAGAAAATAAAAATTCTCCCATACCCTTTTAAGTCACACGATATTTGCTTATTTTTTGAATTTAGAACTGTATTCTCTTCATTAATTTAAGTTCATATTACGAGTAAATTTCGAAATAATTAATTTAACCAAGCAAATATTGTTTTGTGCTAATAAACATTTCTTATTCTTATTCTTATTCTTAAATATGTACGAATTGTACTTTTCTAAAAATGTCGCGGTAACCGAAGAAGATAATTATACACGCAATAGATCAAAATTCGTTTATTTGTCACAAATTAACAATCAGAGCACGTACAAGTATAAAGAAGAAATTGGGATCTCCTAAATAGATACGTTGTGATAGAGTTATTAAAAAAAATCTTATAAAATAAAATATGTTAACATCATAAGATAAGGAAGTCCCTAATGTACGGAACAGGGTTATTTTTACAAAATGACGGGCGTTTGTCCGATCCTTGATAATTTCATAGGTACTTTTTTCACAATCTAGTAAATAAAATCAAAAGGCGCATTACCGTAACTAATCCTAAAGTATACTTACTCGCAACATCTGGTCAAAAACATCAAAAAAATTTAAAATGAAAATAGTGTTTGCCCTCCTACTTCCGATTCTGACACAACTATAGCAAACATTTACATAAGCGTCAATGTTAAATTTGCTAAGGTCAGTGACCCTTTCAATAACGCAAGGGTCGTTATGATAATAATATTAATAATTGAGAACTTTCAATTAATTTAAATCGCTTCGTGCTCATAAATGTCTGGGCAACTCCATTTTCAAGAGATAACTTGAGTAAAATTATTTGAATCGTCAGTAGATTACATTTTGTATTACTTGTTTCGATTAATTCGTATGTAGAATTAGTAATTGATTGAGTTTCCAAATTATCCGAAAGTAGATCTGATTATTGCATTTTGCCAGATTTTGCTCAACTCTGCATGACCGAGTAGGTGTTATGATAATTTAAACATCTTAAACTCCGATATATCTCACTGTACTACCTTTGTTGGTAATCTTACAGTCTGATCCTCATATATATCCGTCAGATAAAATGATCAGTGATCACTAGCCTTTTCCGCAGGCAAATAAAAGAAAAGGACATCTAAAATTGATTTGACTGATATGTTTTATTTGTGGATTGTGTCGCGTCATCTGGTGAGCGAGGTGAGAGTCGAGTTTAGAGACTAGTCACTACTAGTGACCACTATTGTCTTAAATGCTCAGTCTATTAGGTTGCGATCTTTGGACGCTGACCACCCAGAAAGCTTTAGAAGGTTAGCGCTGACCAGGCACTGAAAACGTCAGTCGCTCCATATAAAAGTCAATATACATAATAGTATGTATATTGACTTTTATATGCGAACTGTTCCTATGCGACCAACCACGAGATCAAGAGATTAATGTTAAAATAGAAATAAGCACTTGTCTCAGAAATAAACAGTCTTAAATTTAAATTTAAATTTAATTTAATTTTTAAGAAAATAAAAATTCTCCCATACCCTTTTAAGTCACACGATATTTGCTTATTTTTTGAATTTAGAACTGTATTCTCTTCATTAATTTAAGTTCATATTACGAGTAAATTTCGAAATAATTAATTTAACCAAGCAAATATTGTTTTGTGCTAATAAACATTTCTTATTCTTATTCTTATTCTTAAATATGTACGAATTGTACTTTTCTAAAAATGTCGCGGTAACCGAAGAAGATAATTATACACGCAATAGATCAAAATTCGTTTATTTGTCACAAATTAACAATCAGAGCACGTACAAGTATAAAGAAGAAATTGGGATCTCCTAAATAGATACGTTGTGATAGAGTTATTAAAAAAAATCTTATAAAATAAAATATGTTAACATCATAAGATAAGGAAGTCCCTAATGTACGGAACAGGGTTATTTTTACAAAATGACGGGCGTTTGTCCGATCCTTGATAATTTCATAGGTACTTTTTTCACAATCTAGTAAATAAAATCAAAAGGCGCATTACCGTAACTAATCCTAAAGTATACTTACTCGCAACATCTGGTCAAAAACATCAAAAAAATTTAAAATGAAAATAGTGTTTGCCCTCCTACTTCCGATTCTGACACAACTATAGCAAACATTTACATAAGCGTCAATGTTAAATTTGCTAAGGTCAGTGACCCTTTCAATAACGCAAGGGTCGTTATGATAATAATATTAATAATTGAGAACTTTCAATTAATTTAAATCGCTTCGTGCTCATAAATGTCTGGGCAACTCCATTTTCAAGAGATAACTTGAGTAAAATTATTTGAATCGTCAGTAGATTACATTTTGTATTACTTGTTTCGATTAATTCGTATGTAGAATTAGTAATTGATTGAGTTTCCAAATTATCCGAAAGTAGATCTGATTATTGCATTTTGCCAGATTTTGCTCAACTCTGCATGACCGAGTAGGTGTTATGATAATTTAAACATCTTAAACTCCGATATATCTCACTGTACTACCTTTGTTGGTAATCTTACAGTCTGATCCTCATATATATCCGTCAGATAAAATGATCAGTGATCACTAGCCTTTTCCGCAGGCAAATAAAAGAAAAGGACATCTAAAATTGATTTGACTGATATGTTTTATTTGTGGATTGTGAATTAGGCCCCAAATCATCATTTCAGAAAAGGAGAACGCTAAATAATCATAACTATACCAATAAGTCATACGTGATATAAAAAGTAAATGCATCAAGTGGATTGGATACCTTCCCTTGTGTAAGCGGGGGAGTATATTTTTATGCATCTCTGCCCCAAGCCAGGAAGGCCAAATCGGGGTGGTTTGTGAGACTCGCTTCTCTATGCATAGGAAAATACACACTAAACACCTGGGTCGCGTTTTGTAAAGCTACAATTTACAATTTTGCCGTTTGGCTCTCTTTCTAGCCAATATGTGCGTGCGTTAGAGAGGCAAACAGCGAAATTGTAAATTGTAACTTTATAAAACGCGACCCTGGGTGCCTTCGTATTGTATTCTGACCATTTTTACCGCAACTCGACACCAAACGTGCCCATTTTCCGTGGTCACAACGGTGTCTTGTTAGGGACTCCACGTTACACCCTTGAATGTCATCGCTCATCGCAGATGTATGCAGATTTTGTCACCATGTTTTCCTACACCATAAATCACTAGTGAATATCAAATGATATTTCGGAAATAAGTTTTTTGAAAAACTCATTGATACGAGCCGGAGATAGAACCCACGACCGCTGCGCTGCGTCAGAGCCGCACGTTTTACCTCTCCACTACAGCCTGGGTACCTTACGAGACATTAAACAAAGTATGTGATTGTGCGAGCAAAAAATATTTGCTTGCACATGAATAATTTGACCTTGTTTATTTTATTCCAATAAGTAAAATTTCGTCATGATTGTGATTAATAATATTTGCGCCACCAACACAAAGCACACATTGCGCAGTTCGCAGGGCCCGGCCCTAGGGCAACGCGTTATGACATACTTATAACACCACGTCATTTCAATCGTTTCAATTACTTGCTTTGGTAATTCCACGGAATAGGTAATATAATAGTAATTACTTCGTTTAAGATTCTCGTCATCAATATAAATTATCAATCATGTTTTACGGAAGGCACTCTCTAAGTTAGATTGCCAGATAAAAGACAAAGATATCAAGAAAAATGTCGGTATTATGAAATTAAGTACCTACAGTGGTCAAATTGATATTTATAATTATTATCGGGAGGTTTTAATGTATAGTCGGGACGTCGGGAGTACTCGGGAGTCCAACATCGGAAGGATCCGGCTAAAACACGACCATGTGGCGCATGTCCCATCTATTTTTCGAATGGTAGTTGAGCATTTCTCAAAAAGCATTTAACAATAAAGAAAACTTCCATACAAACTTTCTGAGACTTTTGGGAAATATGATGAATCTTGCTCAGCATCATTGACTCTACCAGCCCACCAATTTTTATGAATATCGAAGACGTGATCCGAATAAAGAAGCTTTTTGAGAATTGCACAGTTGGCTTGCTCAAACAAATCCTGAACCGAATAATTGTATTTTCTGATCATGGAGCTGCAGCGCTCCATAAGTCTTGTCTCTGGATACTACTAGACACTGTAGGTATCTTAGGATATAATATAACTAATGTGCATTTAATAACTACCCGTCTCCTTTTCCCTAGTCAAGTATATGAAAATCTACTAATTGTATCCGACCGATGAGATGATCCTGAATGTCCTGCATAAAACTTTGCTTTATTTTACTTTCAGATCCATGCCTCTACATCTTACGGTTCTCGTCTCAGCTCCAATTCGAAGACAAGTCACACGAAGTGAGCATGACAGCTCTTCGCCTGGTTCAGAGGATGAAGCGTGACTCCATACACTCGGGCCGGCGGCCTTCCGGCATCTGTGGCGCGGGTAATATAATATTCGACTATATAATTGATGACAGGGAGATATCAACCTCTATTACCTTTCCTCTATCTCTAGTTCCTTATACATCCTGTACTCTGCGTACCGTCGTCAGGCCTAGCTAAAGTCAAAGCGAAACGAATCTTTATTCAAGTATGCATAACAACAAACACTCTTGATTCGTTATACAAATAGCAAGTTTATAAAATAAAACCTACTCCAGGTTCTTACCATACACCACTGACCCTAGAAAAATCAGGCAAGAAACACATCATCATCATCATCAGCCTATGTTAGTCCACTGCTGGACGTAGGCCTCTCCTATTAACTATGCGTATAGACGCATTAGGAGGTAAATGCCCATAATCGCCACGCTGGGCAAGCGGATTGGCGATCGCAGCAATGTGTCCACTATGATGACGCTGCTGCCCATCATCAATCTTGTAGAATGGTCAGTGACACTTTAATCCCTTAGTCGACTCTTACGACACCCGCAGGAGGAATTGGGGTGGTGACAAATGTATTCTTACTGCCGTCACCACACGGCAAGAAACACGGCAGGACTTATTTAACTAAGTTTTCGGCGAGGGAGTCTCTATGTTTTTATCAGAAGTATGTATTCCTAATAGGCAAACGTCACGTTATCTGCTAGATACCCTCAAAATAAGTCTTGGGCTTCCAACGGGTGTAGCTGTAGCGCGACTGCAAGATTATCCGGTGTGTTTTTATTTATTTTTTTATTTATAAGGACCATTTCTATCCCCCTCAGCTCTTCTGATCGCCGCTCGCCTCCACAACTTCTCCCGTACCCCAGCGGACGTGGTCCGCATAGTCAAGGTCCACGAATCCACGCTGCGAAAAAGACTTCTGGAGTTTGGAGACACCCCATCGAGCGCATTGACGTTGGAAGAGTTCATGACTGTGGATCTCGAGGAAGAGCAGGACCCACCGGCGTTTAGAGCTGCGAGGAAAAAAGATAGAGAACGGCTGCAGAAGGTAAGACTGAGACAGTAATAGGCAAACTTAGATTTTACATTACCTACTTTTAAGTGAACTGAACTGACATTGGAAGAACTCATGAAGAAGGCAGGATCCACTATCGTTTATAGCTACGAGGGACGAAAGATAGGGAGCTTAAGGATATAGAATGTAAGACTGGGACAGGTATAGGCTAGTCATTACTACTTACACTACTTAGTTAGGTTTTAGATTATCTACTGCTCGCTACGCAAGAAATTCTTTGAGTTCAGACTGTTCAGAGACACCTGAGTGATCCTTGAAGAATACCAGGATCCACCAGCATTTACAGCTTATAGGACAAAGATAGCGAATGGTTACAAAAGATATGACTGAGAGAGACATGATTCATAATGACCTAGTTACTGAAAACCCTTTTTCTTTAGCCTGCTCTGCCTATTTTCACCTAGAGTAGCTAAGCTGAGTCGAAACTTCCGCTATATTATTAGGGCAGTCTGTAGCGTAGCAGAATATATGTTTTTCTTGTTTACGTTTAAATAGTTTTCCATGGGCCTACTCCTAAAATAAGAAGAATCTTGCGGTAGGTACCTATTTTCACCCTACCGAATACGACGTACCTACTTATATTTAGGTCTATTTCGACGCGAATGACATATTATCTCCCAGACAGTTTGGCTTTAGGTGTAACAGATCCACCGAAGACGCAGTTTCACTATTAACTGAGTTAATCTCAGAAAGTCTTGGTAAAAATCAAAACTGCATCGGAGTTTTTTTAGACCTAGCCAAAGCGTTCGACACGGTGTCGCCCAAAATACTTTTGAACAAGCTTGAACAGATTGGGGTAAGAGGTATTCCCTTGGACTGGTTTAGAAGCTACTTGCAGAGTCGTAGCCAGCTGGTTAAGATTGGTACCGAGGAAAGTGACCCCTTACCAGTGCATTTCGGCGTTCCGCAGGGCAGCTTGCTGGGCCCCTCCCTCTTCAACATATATATAAATGACATACACGATTCGGATCTTCAAGGTGCCCACACGATATGCTACGCCGATGATACGGCTGTACTGTTTATGGGGAATTCATGGAAGGAGACTTTCCAAGCAGCTGAGCAGGGAATGTTAACTATTTACTCATGGCTTGAGAGAAACTTACTGACACTTAATCATAAAAAAACGAATTATGTCTGCTTTCATAAAACGGCAGCATCCAGACCTCCTGAAGACTGCCAAATTAAAATTCATAAGTGTAAGCCGGCAACTTCTGAGAGCCTCGAACCGTGTAGCTGTGTTACAATCAGGCGGAGCAACGTCATCAAATACCTCGGAATTATGGTGGATGAAAACCTGAACTTTAAACTTCATATCGATGGCTTGGCAAAACGATTAAGGAAATCAATTGGGATCGTAAAACGACTTAGGGACTCAGCAGACCGGAGGGTATTAAAAATGGTCTACACAGCTATTTGCGAATCTGTGGCTAGCTACTGTGTCAGTATCTGGGGTAATGCAGCAAAAACCACACTCATAGTAGCAGAATGGGCTCAAAGATCGGTATTAAAGGTTATGCTTAGTAAACCCTTTCGTTTCGCTACAACTGATTTGTATAGAGAGGCCCGGGTCCTGACCATTCGACAACTATTCATACTTCGAACCTGTGTACTTATCCATAAAAACTTACTTGGCACTGAATTGCACAAAAATATGCTGAGAAAGCGCACTTTCATATTGAAAAAACCATCTATAAAAACTAAATTTGCTAGGAGACTAGGCACATATGGAAAAATCTCAGTGTACAACTCAATTCTAAAATATTGTAACATCAAAACCCTCTCTGTGACACGAGCAAAACGGGTAATCTGTAACTGGTTGTTAACCATTGATTATAATAAAACCGAGGATATAATACAGTAAAAACAGGATGGTTATAATTTCAATAATACTTACTTAATAAAAATAAAAAACAATTAATTAAGGAGATTTTCAAATATCACTCCTACAGGACTTCTCTTATCTTATCTCTGTAGCCCCCCCCCCACTTATTTTAAGGACTGACTGACAGACTGACTAACGTAGCCATATAGTGTATCCACAATTAGTTTAAGATTCAAGTGTTTTGTCTGGTTACTGGTAAACCCCCCAGTTTATGCGCTAAATTCAAATCCTGGTTGCCCAAGATACAGGCTAAGCCTAGTTTGGGAACCTCTGTTCTTACTTGTAACAGGAAATACCGCAGTATGCATGCGAATCTATTTTTAGTTAATATTCCTATTGATAAGCCTACCTGTAAGTGTGCAAAATAAATATTTTTTCATTTCATTTCATTTCATTTATTTATAGCAGAAGAAGTTTTGTTCAAATTGATGGATTTTCTCAGCCTTTTGTTCTTACGGAAGGAAATCTCTTGCTTTCTCTGACCCTTCTATTGACTTGTGTATTCCAGTTAATGGAAGAAGAAGATGGCGAGAAGGAAATGACTGACCTGCAGAAAGAGATCGACGCACAGCTAGAAAAGGACAACACTAGAAGAAAGAAGGCTGCTGCATCTGCAGCGGCGCCTTCGACTCCCCTGTCAATATTGAGCGGTAAGTTAGTGCTTATTACATTATCTATTATCAAAAATGTAGAGCAACAACAGACATGAGTTGACTATATACCTTCGCGCCTTGATGTTTGATAGTTTTGAGCTGCTAATTTAGTTTACATTAGACTATTTACATACGTGTGGTGACGGCAGTAAGAATACATTTGTCAACACCCCAACTCCTCCTGCGGGTGTCGACTAAGGGATTGAAGTGTCACTGACCATTATTTGATAAAAGATTGATGATGGGGAGCAGCGTTATCATAGTGGATACATTACTGCGATCGCCAATCCGCTAGCCCTGCGTGGCGATTATGGGCATTTACCTCCTAATGCATCCATGCGCATAGTTAATAGGAGAGGCCTACGTCCAGCAGTGGACTATGATAGACTATTTATTTATAAAAGTATATTAGGAGCTCCCAACCTGTTTTTGGGCATTTTCGCGAGAAGAGATACAAAAACTTATTTTTTTGAAACAGGTAAATTTTATGTTTTTCCTGCTCAGAATCACGAGCTCTTTCGATCCTACTAGAAGAAAAAAAGTGTCCCAACTTTTTGTTTCTATTACGTAACCGTTTTTCAAACACTTTGTACAGCGGTTACAAAGTGGAGAGCATATAAAATGTATGAAAAATGTGGGACCATTTTTTTCTTGTACTTTTTTTCTCCTAGATTGAAAGAACTCGTTATTCTGAGTAGGAAAAGCATTAAATTTACCTACCTTAAAAAAATTTTTTTTTTGATCTCTTCTCGCGAAAATGCCCTTTTAATGCCCCTTCACTTTGATCAATTACTCTTTGTTTTGATACTTTAGATGCACTGAATTTAGCTTGCTTTAAACGCAGTGCAATTAATTTTTGGTATTTTATTTTGTTCACCCGCCTGGCTTCACTGACTTTGATCGCTTAAATAATGATTATTTAATGTTAAGTGAAATCCTTGTTTTTTTACTATTTGTATTTTTCATGTGATTTGTACTAAAAAGCTCATGTTCATTCAGTCCTAGTACGAATAAAAATTGTAAGTACTAACATACCTATCCATATATTTTTCGATTTCGATCATTCCATTCCGTGACTTACATACAAAATGTATGCAAGCTTAAATAAAAATGCCCTTTTGTACCATATCATAACATAAATTTCCACTGCACAGCACGGATGAAGTATACAGAGATGTACTCGTATTTGCCTGATTACGTTATTGTGTCACAGATGACGGTACATCAGAAGACGCAGACGCGTCCCGGTTCGCTGCTGAAGACACCCTGAACCTGCTCGGTGAGATCGCGAGTGAAGTGCAACCGAAGTCCGAAACGTCGCAGAAACAGGAGAAACTCAAACTGGAAAAGGGATTAGGTAATTTTATTAACTGCTTTAAAAAAAGAGGGTTCTCAATTCAAAATTTTTTTTGTGTGTTACCCAATATCTCCGATAATCGGGAACCGATTTGCGATTTTTTTAAATCGCTCTCTGCGGGGGTTTTTCGACCCCTTACAAAGTATGGTTAATTACGAGTTAAGCTAATTGCCGCCGCGAAGGTGTTAATCGAATGACATGTAGTCCATGTTTGTAGGAGGCCCATTAAAGAAAGGGCTTATTAACACCAGAATAATGCATGTTTGTATAATTTAAGTAACATAATTTTGCATAAAAGCACCGTTACTCAGGAGACCGTAACCATGGAAATAACAGACAGAAAAAGTTGATTCACCCCTGTATCTACCTACGTCAACACAATTGATTGTCTATTATACAATTTTAATTGACCGATTATAAAGTCGTATAGATAAGGTTAGAGTATTAAAACATAATTAAATCTCGTCGTATCTTAAAACATGATGTCTAGTGACGTTAAATGAAGGGTCCACAGAAAAAACATGTCTAAACCACTAATTGGAGTTCGAGGCCAAAGAATCTACGAAAATATTGCCACAACAATGAAATGTTCTTACAATAGTAAATCCTTATTTTCTAAAAACAGACGTTGAGATATCTTATTTATTGGTAATTTTAATTCCTTAATTTATAGAAACAATATTATTTACTTATTTTCACGTAAATATAAGATATTTTAATAAAAACGGATTTATCCGCAATTATTAGTAACAACGTTGGTTTTGCGCTGGTATCACCTCAGGTGTTAATAACATTTGGTACAGCAATTTAACTACACATAAATTAAAACCCTATTTCTGCATACGTTTAGAAAATTGCAGAATAATACATTGTAGCGTGCTTTATGTTCACATTTCGAATTCGTAAAATTCCTTTGACCTACAAATTTCTTTGGCAGTGCTATAGTTCTCCATTTAAATTATCATAGAGATCTAACGTTTTGTTTGTGTTCACTGGTAATTTTAATTTCTTTACAAGAAAATGTTGTCATACATATCAATGTTAGTTACCAGAAAAAAAAGTTTTTAGGTATTTACGTGTTTTTAAGAAAATCCTAGTTGTGATAGCCATATTAAACAGAAAGGCGTAAAAACATTACAGAGGTATATAATGTTTTTATTAGGAATTATTTTAAATAAAAAAATTAAATAACAGAAAGGTTGTGGAAACCTGAAAACTTTATTTGACAATGACATAAGAGACTTTGACAGATTTGACAATAACGCATCTGTCGTAGTTTCGTTGGCCTCGAACTCCAATTACTGGTATAGTCAATTCAAATTACAGAAGGAAAAACCACCTCACTTTTAACAGAATAAGGTGTAAATTTGCCCTGATTTTTTAAAGCACTGGACATGTTTTTTCCGTGGACCCTTCAAATACAGTCGCCATCAGATATATCGTAGCGTCCGGGGCGTTCAAAAATATATGAACGCGTCTTTATTGCCATAACGATAGAGGCGTGCTTAGATATTTTTGTTTTGAGCTCTCGGGACGCTACGATATATCTGAGGGCGTATATTCTTAGTATTCTTACTTACATAAGTTTATGAAGTTAATTATTCTTAATGTCTTTTACGATCGATAAATTTAATTAAGGCTTAGAGTAGGTTATTTATATTATGTACAGTTAAAGACAAAATAAGGTGTAGACAAAAATGTTCAAAAATATGTCCCAGTTCACTCTAATTCTGTGTAAACGTGCATTTAGACCAAGCGAACATTCGCTATTCTATACCCCACTCTACGAAATCAACGAATCACGTTTCGTGTAACGATCGAATTTCTTAGAGTACGGGGGTTAGAATAGCGAATGCTCGTTTGGTCTGAATGCACCTTAATAAGAACGTCGTAACATATTTATGAGCAGATTCTTTCGATACTTCTTTTTGCACATGACTGTACTGTAATTTTATTAGTAGATATTATTTAAGTTATTTAACTAGCTTCATGATATTCTGTTTCAGGTTGTATTGTTTTACTTTGTATATCCAATACATGATACAGTAGCGATCGTAAGTATTTTGACATCAACAAAAGTTTGGATATTGCACAAGGTAGATAAGTTTTTCCAAATTAGTTTATGCCGTGGTTATTGATGACTTATAACTTCTTTGAAATACACAAAAAGGTTAGCTCCTTGAACTATATTAAGGACCTGGCCATAAAAACGTACATCTTGTTGGTTCAAAAATATTTTGACACCATTCCTTTATTCAGTTTTATTGAGAATGGTCTTACGGGATGAAAATATTTTCTGAATAAATTAAGGCCTAGACTTTATATAACATGCCGAAATGTAAAGAATATTAAAACGATTTAAAACAAGCCGTTGCAACTGCACTCAAAAAAGGCAAGTCGCAGGCTGAAGTTTCGCGAACTTTTCATATATCACGGCAACTTGTTAGTGTCTGGAATAAGCAATTCAAGGATCGAAAATGCGTCAACAATAAACCCAGAAGCGGTCGTCCTCGAAAAACCACGTCGAAAACTGATCATTTAATAAAATAAACTGTCCGTAGAAGATCCGCGGAAAACTGCAGTGACAATCAAGGACGAGCTGAAAGACAATTACAACGTAAATATTCGTGTATCTACTGTCAAACGACGCCTAACGGAGCAAGGGCTTCATGGTTGACGCTCATATAAAAAGCCACTTATATCGGCAAAAAACAAGAAGGAGCGATTAGCGTTTGTACTAAGACACAAATAGTGGACAAGTAACTGAGTGGTACAAAATTCTATAGAGCGACGAGAGTACTATTTTATTTTTGCAATAAAGATTAAATAAATAAGTTCAATTTAATGTCTTCGGATGGAATAAAGTATGTACGTCGTCCACATAATAAAAGACACGATGTGCGATACCAAGTACCCACAGTCAAGCATGGTGGCGGTAACGTAATGGTTTGGGGATGTTTTTTCTCGTCACGGACTCGGACCTCTCGTTCGAATAGATGGCATTATGGATCGATTTGTGTATGAAAATATACTTAATACACACATGATACCTTATGCCAAAGGAAATATGCCACCTCGATGGGTTTTTCAACGCGATAACGACCCTAAGCATAAATCAAACCATATCAAGGCATTTTTAAATCGTATAAAAGTCAAAGTTTTCGAGAGGCCGAGTCAAAGTGCTGATCTTAATCCAATCGAGCACCTATGGGAAGAGCTGGATCACAGAGTGAGACAGAGAAATTGTTCCAACAAGGAAGATTTTATTCAAGCACTGAAGTCAGAGTGGGCAAGAATACCATATGAACGTATACAGAAGTTAGTGGACTTCATGCCGACTCGATGTGCTGCTGTTGAAAAGTCCAAAGGATACGCAACCAAATATTAAGCAAATGTTCAAATGTTGACCTTCTTACAAGTCCGGTAAAATAATTTAATTCAAATGTCAAAATACTTTTGATCATCCTAAAGTGTATTTTTTATGATTTTCTTTTCAGTTTGTAGTTTGTTTTTAGATATCTCAGTGGGAACGTAAAAAGGATAGGGTTAGAAAATGTAATTACCAATTTATTATTAAATATTAACTCAATTCACAAAAATACTACATTATCTTTATTTGTCAAAATACTTTTGATCGCTACTGTATATAATTATATCCAATATAGTATATTATACAATACAATACAATTACTCTTTATTACACACCTCAATAAATGAAAACAATTACAGAGGAAGTAGCGACTTAACTAGAGTTAGACAACATGCGGTCTTGTCGCTAAGAAGCGATCTCTTCCAGACAACCTTTAGGTAGCGGAAATAATTGCATAAACACATTGATTTTATGTACCGATTGAACTGAAATTGTATATAAATAAATAATTCACTAATCCGCTTGCCCACTTTTCCGATTATGGACATTCACCTCCTAACACATTCATGCACTTAGATAATACTCTCCTATTATCTAAGTGTATGAATGTGTTAGGAGGTAAATGCCCAATAAACTCAAACTGAGAGGATGATGATATCAGTTTCTAAAAGCAGATTTTCCTAAATTCCAGGTCCGGATCTAGCCGTAATAGGTCTCGGGCAGCCCGACAAGGACAAGTTCCTCAAGCCAGAGCCGTTGCAGTTCGGCGCGGAGCTGGCGGCCGACGAGCTGGTGCTGGCGCCGAGCGACGAGGAGTACGTCAGCTCGCTCATCATGAGCGACGAGGAGGCCAGCCACAAGACCCAGCTGTGGAAAAAGATCAACGCCGGCTATCTAAGGGATCAGAAGAGTGAGTTCAGTCAAGGACAAGTTCCTGAAGCCGAGCGACGAGGAGTACGTCAGCTCGCTCATCATGAGCGACGAGGAGGCCAGCCACAAGACCCAGCTGTGGAACAAGATCAACGCCGGCTATCTAAGGGATCAGAATAGTGAGTTCAGTCAAGGACAAGTTCCTGAAGCCGAGCGACGAGGAGTACGTCAGCTCGCTCATCATGAGCGACGAGGAGGCCAGCCACAAGACCCAGCTGTGGAACAAGATCAACGCCGGCTATCTGCGGGATCAGAAGAGTAAGTTCAGTCGAAGGACAATATCCTGAAGCCGAGCGACGAGGAGTACGTCAGCTCGCTCATCATGAGCGACGAGGAGGCCAGCCACAAGACCCAGCTGTGGAACAAGATCAACGCCGGCTATCTGCGGGATCAGAAGAGTAAGTTCAGTCGAAGGACAAGTTCCTGAAGCCGAGCGACGAGGAGTACGTCAGCTCGCTCATCATGAGCGACGAGGAGGCCAGCCACAAGACCCAGCTGTGGAACAAGATCAACGCCGGCTATCTAAGGGATCAGAAGAGTAAGTTCAGTCGGACAAGGGCAAGTTCAAAAACCTATAAATTATTCCTATTGCTACCTACATAATTTATGCTTACCAGTAAGTTGATACCATTGATAGAGACAAGTTTATATTTTGGTTTCATTATTTATTTCGTAAACTAAGTATTTTTAAATTCGAATACACTAAAACATTACTTATAATTATGAATCTTTTATGGTAATGACTTGAACGTAAATGTGTATTAAGAGCATTCCATGAAAACATCTACTTTTTGTCGCTTACGACTCGCTATGGTAGCTACCCTAATAAAATGTGCTAGCTGCTAGGAAACACTGTCAATCTTAAAGCCTTGATATGTTATTATTATGCCGTAACTCAGCTTACTAATTTAATTTCTCAAAAGTATTGAAAAGACAGTGTCGCTTACGACATTTTTCATGGAATGCTCCATTACTACTTAAGAACGTAAATAAATTAGTAGGTTTGTACTTAAACCATTTTTGAAGACAAATGTCAACATTTTCCAAAATTACCTAATGTTTTAAAAATATATCTTATAAAAAACATTGTAATAAATCCGCAAACTAATATCATAATCAATCCCACATATCTCCTTACCACGCTGAGTAGAGTGGTGAATACGTTAAGTGGCAGCATTACGCAAAATCGAGCCTCCCCCAAGCCTCCGTGAGGACTTCCAAAGAATCAGTATTTCCAGACACAAATAAGGGTAAACTTATCTCAATTAAATCATCAACGCTGGCTATTTGAGGGACCAGAAGAGTGGAGTCCCATCCTATTTCGCTAGTATAATCTGTGATGTTGTGAAGAACAAGGAGGTTGGACAAGAGCAGCGCCGGCTATTTGAGGGATCAGAAGAGTAAGTTCAGGCATGATTCGCGTGTCCGATGGGTTTTGGTCTGAAAAACTTTTTGAAATGATGTCCGCTTTTTACCACTGCACTGCTAGCTACCAAGCAATGATCGTCGCATCCTGGGGCCCGTTTCTCGAACGCTTGAAACTTGTAATATAAGTGGAAGTCTCTTTTTAACACTATTAATTAGATAAGGACTTCCGCTTGTATTACAAGTTATAAGCTTTCGAGAAATAGGCCTCTGGTAGCTAAAACAGGTAGAAGGTGGGCGACTGAGCAGGTGAAACACAAGACGCAGCTGGGCAAATCCACGAGACTGTAACGGCAGTCAACAAATCTTTTGTGTGTTCTTATTACATATTAATTAATGTTTAATTCTGCGGGTCGGGCTTTGCCCTATCTATAGGTAAACATTTGGACGCTTAAACATACTCAATTAATATGAGATCATATAAAAAAATTGGTAGCACCCAGCAAGAGTGGAATAAGATCAACTTACCTACAACCTTAACGACCACAGTATTAAACAAATAATTCGGTAAAGTCCATTTCAAATACGATGGCCCGATTCCGCTTGACAAAGTCATTAGGCGTCAGCAATAGAATCAGTGATAACAAAAGATACCTGCCCAGACCCTTTTGTGGCATGATATTTATTGCATACATCGATATACGACACGTGGCAATTTGTAGTGGACCAATTAAATGACAAAAGTTTCGAGTGAAATCGGGCCTACGTATTTGAAATGGCCTATACTAGATCTCGTCAAACCGATTTCGAAAGTGTTTAGAAAACAAAAATTTGAATTTTTGAAAACCTACGAGTATGCATAAGTATTCACATAATGCGGTTCACAGATACTTGCCAACAGTATAGTTGTAATAGTTTTGGAAAAAAGTGGTTGTGAAATACGGACGGACAAATCACAAATCCATAAGTGGTCCGTTGTTTGAAATTTGGCTACGGAATTAAAAACGAAGTATGACATTTAATCTTGTAATCAAAATTATCTTACATCCGCAGTTAAAGAAGAAATGCGTGCCAGAGAAAAAGAAGAAGGCAAAGACAAAAAGAAGAAAGTCCGCGGCTCATACAAGAAGAAGACTCCCTGCAACGCCGCGACCGCCGGCGAGGCCATCGAGAAGATGCTAGCAGAGAAGAGAATAAGCATGAAGATCAACTATAATATATTGAAGACGCTGGATCACCCTGGAGCGCCGATGTCGCCTGTCAGGGAACCTACTACTCCGGCACCAGAGTGAGTTGGAGTTTATTGACCTTTTTTATGAGTTTGCTGGGCAAATACATTCAAAAGTTTCTATTTGTCAGCCTCCGTGCGTAGTCGTTCGTAGTTGCTACGAAGCTGTAGGTTCCGGGTTCGAATCCCGGCGAGGGCGTTATTTGTGTATTTATTATCACAAATATTTGTACTTGGTTGTGATTGTCTATGTATTTATGTACCAATAACCCTTTACACCTGGGTTGATACGATCGTGACAGTTAATTGTCAATTTCAATTAATTGTCAGGGTATACCGGCAGACTCTACCCATGCATTTTTGATGTCAAAAGAAGTAATAAATATTATATGACATATATCTTTTTCTCAAAAAAAGTAGGTACTATTTATTTGTTCAATATTTAGACTAGTAAAAAAAATGTAGGAAAAGATTTTTTTAATTGTTTTTTTTCAACCAAACATTTTTTGCAAACTTGTTTCTCATTTTCTTTAACGCCAAGTATGTCAAGGTGAAAACTGATAATGTAAAAATTTTAATCGGGCATGCATTTTTCAGTGAGTTATGTTGTGATGAAAATAGTTTTTTGTCAAAGATGTCATTATCTCTGAAACTTTAGCACCCTCATCATAAGCCTTATTTGAGCTTACCTTGAAACTAGATCGATGTGTGTAAGATGTCTAAAGATATTTATGATGGTATTTATATTGGCTATAAGGCACTGGTCTCACCGCGAGCTACTAAGCTATGAACTATGGGCTATAAACACGAACAAAAGATACGCATTACGGTGTAAATAAAAGAGACACGGCGATACTCGCCCAGCTATCAGCTATCACCGCCGGGCGAGTATCGCCGTGTCTCTTTTATTTACACGCGAGTGCGTATCTTTTGTTGGTGTTTATAGCCGATAGTTCATAGCTTAGTAGCTCGCGGTGAGACCTGTGCCTTAATCCTATAATAATCGTACAATTAATTTTCAGGTCGAAACCCCCCACCCCCGCACCGGTGCCGGCCTCCCCCGTGCCGAAGAAGCGCAAGAAGAAGGCTCCCCCCGCCACCCTCAACATCGCCAGCCCCGCCGTCGCCACGCCTTCACCCGCCACCCCTGCGCCCGCCACCCCTGCGCTCACAGGTAACAACAAGAGGAATTAGGTTCCGACACAGCTGGGTGCTTAGCCAAGTTGCCAATCGCTAGCGCTTAAACGTCAATCGTAAACGAAAGGCAGCTAACTGTCTTTGTCGCACTAATATGAAAAAGTGACAGAGAGGGAAACTACGATACGCTACCAAGCGCTAGCGATTGGCAACTTGGCTATGCATCCTGGGCTGGCTACGCTAGCGCTCACAGGTAACAGAACAAAAAGGGGTTATGGTAGTTTAGGTTAATGCCACTTTGACATACAACGGAGTTCCTGCGACACCTATATGGGCCCCTGCGATACTACTTCCACTACACCGGCGCTCACAGGTAACAACAAAGAGGAACTAGGTTCTGACAGCTGGGCTCAGCGAAAGGCAGCTAACTGTCTTTTTCGCACTAATATGAAAGAGTGACAGAGAGGGAAAACTACGATACGCGACTAAGCGCTAGCGATTGGCAACTTGGCTAAGCATCCTGGGCTGGCTACGCTAGCGCTCACAGGTAACAGAACAAAAAGGGGTTAGGTTAGCTTAGGTTAATGCCACTCTGACATCGTTGAGATCCTGCGACACCTATATGGGCCTGCGATACTACTTCCACTACACCGGCGCTCACAGGTAACAGAACAAAAAGGGATTAGGTTAGCTTAGGCTAATGCCACTCTGACATCGTTGAGATCCTGCGACACCTATATGGGCCTGCGATACTACTTCCACTACACCGGCGCTCACAGGTAACAGAACAAAAAGGGATTAGGTTAGCTTAGGCTAATGCCACTCTGACATCGTTGAGATCCTGCGACACCTATATGGGCCCCTGCGATACTACTTCCACTACACCGACGCTCACAGGTAACAACAAAGAGGAACTAGGTTCCGACACAGCTGGGCTCCTGCGACCCCTAGGTCGGCCTCTGGGACCCCCGCTCCCGCTACGCTAGCGCTCACAGGTAACAACAAAGAAGAACTAGGTTCTGACATAGCTGGCTCCTGCGACCCCTAGGTCGGCCTCTGGGACCCCCGCTCCCGCTACGCTAGCGCTCACAGGTAACAACAAAGAGGAACTAGGTTCCGACACAGCTGGGCTCCTGCGACCCCTAGGTCGGCCTCTGGGACCCCCGCTCCCGCTACGCTAGCGCTCACAGGTAACAACAAAGAGGAACTAGGTTCCGACACAGCTGGGCTCCTGCGACCCCTAGGTCGGCCTCTGGGACCCCCGCTCCCGCTACGCTAGCGCTCACAGGTAACAACAAAGAGGAACTAGGTTCCGACACAGCTGGGCTCCTGCGACCCCTAGGTCGGCCCCTGCGATCCCCGCTCCCGCTACGCTAGCGCTCACAGGTAACAACAAAGAGGAACTAGGTTCCGACACAGCTGGGCTCCTGCGACCCCTAGGTCGGCCCCTGCGATCCCCGCTCCCGCTACGCTAGCGCTCACAGGTAACAACAAAGAGGAACTAGGTTCCGACACAGCTGGGCTCCTGCGACCCCTAGGTCGGCCCCTGCGATCCCCGCTCCCGCTACGCTAGCGCTCACAGGTAACAACAAAGAGGAACTAGGTTCCGACACAGCTGGGCTCCTGCGACCCCTAGGTCGGCCCCTGCGATCCCCGCTCCCGCTACGCTAGCGCTCACAGGTAACAACAAAGAGGAACTAGGTTCCGACACAGCTGGGCTCCTGCGACCCCTAGGTCGGCCTCTGGGACCCCCGCTCCCGCTACGCTAGCGCTCACAGGTAACAACAAAGAGGAACTAGGTTCCGACACAGCTGGGCTCCTGCGACCCCTAGGTCGGCCCCTGCGATCCCCGCTCCCGCTACGCTAGCGCTCACAGGTAACAACAAAGAGGAACTAGGTTCCGACACAGCTGGGCTCCTGCGACCCCTAGGTCGGCCTCTGGGACCCCCGCTCCCGCTACGCTAGCGCTCACAGGTAACAACAAAGAGGAACTAGGTTCCGACACAGCTGGGCTCCTGCGACCCCTAGGTCGGCCTCTGGGACCCCCGCTCCCGCTACGCTAGCGCTCACAGGTAACAGAAGAAAAAGAGGTTAGGTTGGGTTAGCTTGCAGAAGAAGGCAGCGGAGCATCTTATCTTATCTTATTTGCGAGGCCCTTATGGATACACTTCGACCCATTGGGATCTTTTGTGTAATTGCCCCCTGTTTCGCCTATCCCAGGGATTGTTCTATCAACTCAATATATTTGAGGATGGACCCTAGCGGTAACGTTTTGACCTCCTTCGGTTCTAGATAACCAGTTCCGAAGTCTTTCATCCTTTGTCTGGCGAGGGCATGACATTCGCACATCAAGTGTTTCATTGTAGGCAGCGGAGCATAGCAGGGAGGAAGATCCGGCCTCCCAGCCAATGCGCCGCAAGCGCGTGGGGCGGCGGCGGTGGGCATACAACCGCCGACTTCCTCCTTAAGGGTACCTGTGGACGGCAGGCTCGGGGGCGCCTGCCGTCTACACAAGGGTCCCTGAGTAAGCAGTGCGTGTGCCATGCGTCGCGCGCAACAAGGAGGAGGGAAGGAGGGATTTTTCCTCCCGGAGATAGGTCCAGAGCCCTGGACAGCCGCTGCGAGGTCGCGGAAGTGTGCTCAGGCGTACCCGTGACCTCGCCTTAAAGCGTCTTAGCGGCAGACCGTGGGGTTTTAGTGGGTAGACCAGGGCCTCATTAGCCTTGGGAGTCCCACATAACAACCCGGGTCCGTCCCCCGCGCCCGGGTGGTATGCGTAACGCATTTCCCCACGAAAAAAAAAAGGTTAATGCCACTCTGACATCGTTGAGTTCCTGCGACACCTATATGGGACCCTGCGATACTACTTCCACTACACCGGCGCTCACAGGTAACAGAACAAAGAAGAGTCAGAATGTGAGGAGATGGTTCCACTGCTATACTTGACATTCAAAGCCAAGTCAAAGTCAAAATATTCTTTATTAAATTAGGCCCAGCAACGAGCGCTTTTGAAACGTTAAATTAAATAGCAAATGAGAGAAAAAAAAGCTACCTCCGGTTCTAACCCTACACCACTGTTTCTGAGAAGAATCCGGCAAGAAAATCAGCGGGACTTTTTTTTAAATAATAGTTTTTCATCACACTTGCTGTCTAAGCGCGCCATTGTTTGCGCGCGTAGCGGGAGAAATACTAAAGTGAAATTCCCTAGGGAGTAATAGAAATGTCAGTACGTCATTTAATAATATTACGTCTTAAAACTTATTTTTGGTTGGCAAATGTGATGAAAAACATTGTATGCATCACGGTCGGTAAGCGGAATACTAACTCGAGTCATAAAAGCCCTCCGCCTAACGGCTCTAACACTTAGTAATTCCGTACTTACCTCCCTTGATGCACAA